>JAIUZE010001916.1:0-13844 GCA_022085475.1 Heliosperma pusillum | reverse complement strand
TTTAATTTATTATTATTATATTATTAAATTATACTTATCCTATTTATTTTAAATACTATTTTTAATTTATTTATTACTATATTATATTATTATTAATAATTAGATAAGTAATATTACTATTTTACTACTATTATTATTATATTATTACATTACTATTTTATTTTTATATATCTTATTATATTATTATATTAGTATATTAGTATAATATTATTATTACTAATGATTAATATTATTATAATATTTATTATTGTATTATTATTGTCATAATCTTTCAGTTCAGTTCAGTTCAGTTCAGTTCAGACCAGTTCAGTTCAGTTCAGTTCAGGTCCATTAAGTTCAGTTCAGTTCAGTTCAGATCAAATAAGTTCAGTTCAGTTCAGTTCAGACGATTTCAGTCCAAAAGAACAGAGCCTTAATTTTGTGAAGATATGAGCTAAATAGAACTGACTAAAGCTAAACTGAACTGGACTGAATAGAGCTGAGTTGAACTGAAATGATTTGAAATTAAGCCAGAAAGAACATGACCTTAGTTTACTAGGTGATTTATTAAATCTCCTATTTACAATTCAAACTACCCATTAACCTGAAAAAAATTCTTGTGTCATCTAAAAGGACAATTACCCTTACACCTAAAGACAATCCACCAAACGAGACATTATCAAGGCTTATGTGTAACGAGGATTGTCCTCCCTAAGGACACATGAACTTTTCCATTAACCAACTCTCATACCTATTTGCCAGCCGAGTTAACCATTTACCACCCAATTATAAACGAATCTAACTAATGATTAATGAAAACTCCATCATCATTTCATGCTTAAAAGGGAGTTTTTAACTGTAGTTTGTGCTTATTTAAAGGTAATTTGTGATTCTTCCAATAGAGAATGCGACATCAATATCTATTTTATCTATACAATTCTCTCCAATGACACAAACTTTTTAGTTATTCACTATAGTGGCCTCCTTCAACTCCCTCCTCAAACAATCGTATTCCAAGCTTCTCTCTGACTCATTGATGTCGGATCCTAAATTAGAAGTATCACAAATCACCTTTAAATAAGCACAAATTACTATTAAACCCCATTTAGTTCCCCACTTCCCTCCCTCTTGCTTCATTGTGAGAGAGGATCTTACCCGTCTTCATTGAAGACGGATTATGATCCGTCTTCAATGAGAGGGACTGTTTACAGTACTATTACTTTTGTGTTTCCTGCCTCCATTTACAGAACAAAAAAACTCGAATATATGCACACAATATTTCCCTTTTGATACAATGTGTATCCTATACCGGATGAGACATAACGAAAATTGCATCATGCTACTGCACTTCACAATAAAAGAAGCGGAAACAATTTTACGACTCCATTTATATTATTCAAACAAAACTCAATAATACTAAATCATTAACCAAGTTAGAATGAAGACGATAAGGATAGAATATATATAAATTCTACATCAAATTCAATCTGGTAGAGTATCAGTACATGTTTATAACATACAGATAAGGCTTAGTACAAAATTAACGCCCCTCGACAAGATTAACACTAACTTCTTCCTTGTATGATTACGTGAATACTGGGGAAAAGATGAGACTTACAGCACTTAGATGATGCACAAATCACAATGAAGCAAATTATAGAATATTAGGCAACAGAAAATTTGTGAGGAGTTCAAACACATATTTACGCCACAAATACAGTCTTCCGAGTAGATTTTCGTAATGTTCAAACAGTTTGGCTCTTGTTTGAAACTTCTTTTGTCAAAACATCTTTTTCCTGCAATGATGATACATTTTCTGTTGTTAGATTACAGCAAGTTATGTCCTTGCAAATTTCTCGTAGATTAGCCTAAGCAACCAATTGCACTGTGGTGTCATCCTAGAGTGACTGGTAATATAGGTTATGACTAGTTATTAACTACTCTAGCACTTGTGTTAATTTTCCATGGGAAATATGTTTTGGTCTGTAAAACGAGCAAGTAGATTTATATCCATCGGGCTATGGAAAACAACTGTGCCTTCTTCTTGGGTAGAAGATGTGGAAGACAGAATCCCTATTTTACCCCTACACAGCATTGCTTTATGTACCCGTGTCCGACACTCACACACATGGATATGGGTAAAACGGCATATAGACACTTCCTTTAAGCGGAAACAGAAGTTTTTTTCAGAATAGTAGAGACTAACACTTGGAGATTTCTAAACGTGTCTTAGAGTTGAAAATTTTGTATGCAAAGCTCCTTAAAGCTGTGCATAGCAAACCAACCAAGCATCGGTCATATTCGGTAGACCAGTCCACAGAACGTTCTCTGTCTTATACAATCAAGTGAGTCAGACATGTTCATATCTCAGTGAAGGCGACATTATCAATCTATCATAAGTGTGAAATCTAGACCACGACACCGTGTCGCGACCGATTTATATAGATTTTGGAGGTTGTTGTGACTGCATATTGAGGCAGATATGTCTGCATTTAGGGCGCTATAGCTGCCATCACTATGCATCAAATAATTTCAAGATCAAACTTGGGATGAGTAATATGATCATATGGGAAGAGCGATGTTTTTAGTCTCCAACGAATGTGTGTAGAATGGAGTAATCTACAACATTTTACATGCTCTAGTACTCTACCACTTCTGTTACTTTCCATGACGATAACAGTTATGATCCATATTCCATAATGGTGTAACACTTAATAGTGTTATTTATATTCTATATACGATTATACGGGGACACTTCACCCCATCTATAAAATCTGAAAGATATATTTCTTACTCTGACACTATATATTACTTCACATAGCCTTGTCAACCCTCAGGCAGTCGAGCATGGATATGACACTCGACAATCCCTGTGTTACTCTAAGCTCGATATTTGGACACAACCCACTTCTAGACAATAAACAACAAATTTCAGTTTTTTATGCTACGCTCCTACCGCCACACGATGCATTTCATTCCTTCTTTTCTAAGGTAAGTAACATGATGAAAATACTGAACGCCAGAACAAAATGAACACTGAAATCAAATACCACCAGACTGTTTCAGAATTCAAACAATATGTCGCCAGAACAGTAAATTTAACAGTGATGGCTATAAACAATTAACCCTCGCTAACAAAGCATAAGGGCCTGACTGAGTTCCCTGCTATGGTGCTATCAGACCTCAATAAATTTGCAGCTCTGGCAAAGCAAAGAAGTCATTTTTTTAATACGATAATCAGGTGATTGACTGGTAACAACAATATATTAGAGAGCTGAGTAGATTTAGGCATGTTGACATCTTACTGATCATACCCCAATAGGCCAATACCATTGCGTAAATCTAGGCAGTGACATGACTTGGTAACCTGAGTTTTAACGATTTTGGAGGTTTCTGCAACTACAATTTAGGCATGTTGACATCTTACTGATCATACCCCAATAGGCCAATACCATTGTGTAAATCTAGGCAGTGACATGACTTGGTAACCGAGTTTTAACGATTTTGGAGGTTTCCGCAACTACAATTTAAGGCGTAATTCTGCCACATTTGTGTACATTTGCCTAATGTTTGAGGGATGACCATCTTAGGATCAAAGTTTCAGACCCCATCATCCTAAATTTGGCTCCAAGATATGTTGTTAGGGTGCAAACCCGTGCCCCACATCGGTAGAGTAAAGGTGAAAGAATATCTTTACATGTGTCCACAAAATATAATATTAAGAGGTTTTTGGGAAGAATCCCAAAAGTAAATCCGTGAGGGTTGGCCCAAAACACACAATATCATACTATCATGGAAAGTGGACATCGACATAGCAGACTCCCAACAAGGAGTATCGACGCTTCCGCATAACATATGCCATCAACCATACTCACAATCTAGCTTCCAATAAGCTTTGTCTACTACTAAAAATTCTACAACCCACACTAACACCATCAAAGTCAAAATTCATGAATTTATAAACCTGTAACATACTTGCTAAACAATAAACATTGAGTCTCCTAGGTTTTAGCTTGTGGCCTCTTACAAGGAGCAAGTGGAAGGACAAAAACAATGAGTCTCCTAGAAAATCCACAAATTCTCACTTGTGACGGCACTGTTGCCTCACAAGCTTATGGCCTCTCACAAGTAACAAGTGGGAGGGGGCTCTGACAGGTCACAGGCTTGTAACCGTCACAAGCAAGACGGTTAAAACAACTTGCAAAATAATGACTACTCTTGTTTGACTTGGTCGCATTAACATAATTAAAGAGGTTTTACACAAGCATTTCACAATCACTGCGTTTCGACAGAATTTTTTTTAAAAAAAGAGAGAAATATAATACCAGGGGATGGGCTTGGTAATAATCATTCAAAGCCCACTGATATTTAGACTGATCTAACCCCAACCAATTCGCCATGTACTCATCCACGCTCGCGTGAACTGCATTTCACAATGTCTCGTATTTAAAAAGGTAAACAAATGAATGAGACGGAGCAAAACAAAAGAATGTGATAGCCTACCGTGTTGGAGTTTAAGAAGGGAGTGACGGAGGAAAGCGAAGCGATCGACGGGGGAAGTTGGGTATTGGATTGGTGGAAGTTGTACGGGCGGCGGCGCGGTGGTACGAGGGACGGCGATGTAAGGTGAAGGAGAGGGTTTGGCTGTTACGGGTGGTGTGACGAAGACAGTGTATGGGCCGATCTTTCCGATTGTCGGCGGATGCGGTGGTGACGACGGTGGCGGAGTGGCTGGATGGTTTGGAAGTGGCATTTTGTGAGAGTGTGATGAAGTGTGGAAACTGGAGAGTTTGCGTGTGTTAACCTGTTTGGTACTTTGATGTCTTAGGGAACTGATCGAGTGAGATCTAGATCGGGAGATTTGATATCGGACCATGTACTTTCTGACTGTTTAGAACTGAACTGAATTGAACTGAATTTAATAAAGCTGAACTGAACTGAACTGAACTGAATTAAATAGAGCTGAACTGAACTGAATAAAGCTGGACTGAAATAAGCTTATTGGAGCTGAACTGAGTTGAAAACATGATAATAAATAATAATAATAATTATTATTATTATTATTATTATTATTACTATTATTATTATTATTATTATTATTATTATAATAATTATAATCATAATGGTAATGATAATAATAATGATAAATATTATTAGTTGTTATCATTAGTCTTAATAATAATATTACTAAATAGTAATAATAGTATTAATGTTAATATGATTAATTTTGATAGTCATAACATTCATTATAACAACAATAGTACTAGTAGGAGGAGGAGGAGTAGGAGTGGGGCCTTGATAATTTCTCGGTTGACCACTAATTTCTCATAAATTGTGCTTTGAACTTGATAAAATAATAAAAATAATAGTAATATTAATAATATTGATAATAGTTGCCATTAATAGAACATTCCCCCCAGTTCATATTAATTTTCGTAGTTTGTATTGTATAGTTTTTGAGACGACAATTTGACTCGATTTCTCTTTATTTATATTCAATTTTTTTTTCATTTAAAAAATATGTTTCCAATTTTTTTTTCATGATGAATGTAATTTTTTTTTTTGTTATAACGTCTTAGTTTTTATATTTTAACACTTATTTATGGTTAAAATTATAACGAGAGATAGTTATGAGATGGAGGGAGTATTATTTAATTAATTAATAATAATAATAATAGTAATAATAATAATAACTAATATTAATATTAATAAAAAAAATTAAGTTTAAGATGAGTATAACTGAAGCGAGCTGAATTTAGTGGAGCTGGACTGAACTGAATAAAGCTGAGTTGAACTGAACTGAATAGAGCTGAACTGAACTGAACTGAATAGAGCTGAACTGAACTGAAATGAGCTGAACTGAACTGAATAGAGCTGAACTGAACTGAAATGAGCTAAAATTAAGCTGAAAAGAACAAGGCCTTAGTCTCACTTGCGGGGGGATCCATTTGTCTCAGTTGCTCTCTATGAGGTGGTTCGACTCGTCTTAAACTTGTGACGGCTCGCTATGTCACAATCCAACTAAATTAAAAAAGAAATTATCATTAAAATAAGGTAGAATGTTAATAAATAATCATTTTGATAAAATAACCAAATCAAGTACCAAATTAAACCATTGCATTTTTCATTCACCATTACAATGAAATTATTCGATTTTACAAGGCACCGAAACTTTGCGTCATCACGCCACCCAACCCAAAGACCTCCTGAAGATCCAATAGCATCACAACCTACAGAAGAAGAAAACCCGAAACTCCTAAACATTGGACTAATGCCACTAGCACAACATTTGGTTTCGACCAGAAAAACAAAATCATAGTACTTGTTACATATCAACGCTCTTAGCTTTGAAATTATAAGGGAGAGCGTATCATTTAAACCCCTACAATTCCACGCTAATCCAATCATGGGGAAAGAGAAGGTTGAGATGGGCCAACCTCCGCAAATCCCATACGACCATCAGAATCTTCATTCAAAATAGAGTCTGAGCCATCAAAGTCTCCAACAGAAATATGAAAACCACCTGGAACGGAGTCTTCATTCACTGACATTTGAAAGGCAGGGGTGAAGACAAGACTTGTATCATAGCTTTGGAGAGCCGCAGATTTAGAAAGAACCCCCTCATTAGTATAGCACCTTTTTGCGAGTTGATAAAGGAAGGACTTTGCATGACCCACTGAGATGATTGCGTTTTCAAGAATATGAGAATAGCCTGGAACACTACTGCTTTTCCTTTTCCTAATAGATCTAGCAATGTTGCCATACTCAACTTGTTCATCATAACTTATTTGCCAGTCAGCTAGGCCCCTCAGACCCTCAAAATTAGCCCTTAATTTTTCTGGGTCACCTTTCTCTTCGAGACCAGCCAATTCAGAAGATGGATCATGAATGATTTGATTCCCTTTGAATGAGTTAAGTATCCCCAATGAAGAAGTAGATCCAATCTGGAGTTGCAGGTCTTTTTTTATGATTGATAAGGGTGTATAATGAATATGGGTAGGAATATCAGTAACCACTTGATCGACAGCAACAGAAGACACTAGAACAGAAGCTGGGTTAGGAGCAGAAATAGGAGCAGCAGAAGAACTTCCCAGATTTAGCTCAAGAAGAGTATTGACTTCATGATGCATATGCAGATCACCCATAAGAGGGGTTTCACCTGACCATGTTTGAAGACTAGAAGCAGAGTTGGAGATAGGATCATGCAGGATTGGAGAAAGGGCTGAAGAGCCTGAAGTATCCTCAACATTAATCACAAAATTATTAAGCTCAGAATAACCATGTGCAACCTGATTCTCCTTGAAGGTAGTAGAGTTTATATGGAAGGAGTTGTTTGGGAAATGATAAATGGTAGAAAAGCCTTGAGGAGGGGGGTCAAAAGTTTGGTTGTACCCCTTATTATCATCTTCCATTCTGGCCCAATCAATATCACTTTCAATTCTGTTGAGAATTCCTTCTTGAATGGTAACAAAGATGAAACATTATTATATAAAAAGGAAGAGGAGGAAGAGGGGATTGCAAAACAACAAACGAATCTTAACTCGGTTGAGAGATGAAAAAATGACATCCGTCTTAAGTTTTGAACTTTGGAGGATTAATAGAGTGTTTGGAGGTTGAAGGAGAAGAGGAAATTTCTGAAATTGTGATGGTAGAGATGAGGGATATGAGTTGCTTTATAGGTTTATATCTGCTGAGAGAATGCCCAACAGACACAACTTCGCCCGACACCCATGTGCATCGATGTAATACCCGTAAAATCATCAAATAAAATAAAAAGGGAAATTTAAAAATAATAATAATAAAGTATTATAAAAAATAAAATAATAAGAACTAAAATGGGAAATTAGTAGCGGTACAACTGTCACGTAACCTAGAATTTAATCCGACTTCGAGACGATAATCTAAAAACGCTTTCATCGTCAAACGGTAAAAGAATTTATAATAAAATATATTCCTCAAATTTATTTTAATAAGAGAAGAGCATTATATATATATACATACATTTAACCATAGTGTCGATATTAGGAGTCTCAAAATATATCGTCACGCTTCGTTTTCCGTGTCGCGGAAACCCGACACAACACTAAACGAAATCCTAACCACATCTAGCCTAGATACCTAATAACCACCCTATAACCACCCTACATGCCAAGGAACCAATGCATGTTGAAGCATGCCCCTCTCTTGTCTACTTGGGAGCCGTTTTATCCCTTCCCCATATCCCTCTTTTTGTCTTTCCAAAACTTCACTCCAACACTCAATAAACCCTATAACTCAAGCTCCTACCAGAATTATTAGCTCACTCAAACACTATCAACACAAAAAAAAAAGAGAAGAGAGAAAGAAAGAAGAAGAAGAAGAAGAAGAAGAAGAAGAAGAAGAAGAAGGAGAAGCTAGGAGGAGGATCTTGCCCTTACACTAAGATCTTCACCTTGTAAGGACTAAAATACTAAACTCTTAGCATTTCATTCTCATTCAACACTTAATATTGAGTAAAACAAACCCTTAAACAAACTATAAGAGTCTTCATACATGCATGCAAGAACCTATACACAAACAATCATCAAAGTGTCAAATCCGGAGGTGGATAATTAACAGAATAAAAATCCAAATTAGACTTGTGTTATTGCTATGAAAAAAATATATATCGTAGGTCTTCTTGTCTTTAATAAGTGGACAAAAGTTTGTCATAATCCGTTGAGTATTTTGCAAATGAAAAATCATACAAAAAGAACATGATTCTGGACAAACGAATCTGCTAGTCTCAATGTTTGTGTCTTAAAAAGTAACTTAAAAGCTTAATGAGGACAAACCATTTTACGAAAATGAACTTCAATGAATATAGAGTATATTAGGCCCTGGAATCAACTCATTTGAATTTATAATCTTTGTAATATACTTAAAAACATTTTGTGACTCATATTATGACCACTAGTTAAAGATCCGACCAATAGTACATCTTAAACCTATTTTTGGCTAACATGGTATAAACATAAAAGTTGGTAGACTAAATAATAGACCTATTGAAGTTGGTTTCGTCCAATAATATTGAGTATTTGATTTTATATGATATTTGCAACACAAAATGACAATCTGGAAATCTGATAAAATATTGTTCTTTAGATTGATAGTTGAGAACCTACCATTTTCGAATAGACCACTAGTAAATAAAATTATACTAAAGATAAATTCTTGATATTTGACTATGATAAACTTTAATGAGAGACATGCATGTTGGCCTTTTGAAAACCGATATTTCGACTATTTAAACACCCGAACCAGCCCAAACCTTCCTGTGACTCGGAAACCGTCATGTTTTACTAAACAGAAATTTTAGAGGCCTTAGCGTCGTTTTTGGACTGTTCATATTTGACACTTAAAGTTGTAGGACATATTAAGGAATCCAACCTCACTGGTCTTACCCCAAAAAGTTAAGTAATGAAGGAGTTATGACGTTTTGAAGCCACTGTTCAGAATCTGTAAAACCGTAAAGTATGTATGAGATAATAAACTTGTATAAACCAAGTGTATAAGCTATAACTTGTTAAACTAAAAGCACCAACTTGATAAAATACTCTTAAATATTCTGACCATGAACTTAGTTTACTTTCTTAATAATAAAACTCGGAACAAAACGTTCAAAATGGAAACATACCAAAAACCGAGTAAAATACATAAAACCATTTGAACTAGTTAAGGACCGTCTTGAATAATTTAGTAACGAGTACTTTATGTATATTGTAGACTCGGGATTTGTAGAAGAGGAACTTTAAATCTAGACCAGCTCATAAGGTAAGGGAAACGCTTGTCCATACACTTTTCTTGAACTATTGAGTTTTGTTTCAAATGTTATATTGTGTATAATGTTTATAATGGTTGTTATTATAAGTTTGGATTATTGTGATGAAATATTGAAAAATGATTGATGTTATTCCATCCCTTGAAATGTTGAAATATAATAAAGGACTCATAACTTTTAAGAGTTTGAAAACCAAAACCGTTTGATCTTTTGTACAAGTTATGGAGATGGTTAATCTCAAGAAATGGATTTAATTGTTTGGAAAGGGTTTTGATTTTTGGTTTGAACGGTTTTGGTAGAGGGGTAGGTTGTTCCCAAATAATAAAAGGGGACCTCCTATACAGAGCTTCTGGTGGGGGTTAGTTGATCGAGACCCCGTCCTCTTATCTTCCTCCTTGGGGTTGGCCCTTGGAGGGGTGTGCACACTCGGGATTTTTGGACAGTTATTGTACATGGTTTGGTGAACCCCGTCTTATCCGGACTAGGGCGAGGGAATCCTCTCCATACGGCCTCTATCCATTACTTACTAAAGAAAGTGAAGAAATGTTTTCTTCGAAGGAAAGTGTTTTAAGATTTGGAAGGACTAACTATTTTGGATCGGATTTCCTTATTTAGAAACTTGAACTTCTCAATGATATTCTACTTTCTTATGAATTCTAAATTTTAAGTAAAACTCTTATTTATTTATTTTTGGATTGTTTACCTTACTCAACATTATTGTTGACCCTCTTTTGTTTTTGTCCTTAATTGGAACTGCTATGACCACTATTGTGAGAGCAGATCGTGTGACAGGTAATCCAAGGAACTAGGACGTGGGAATCACGGGAGAGCGCGCGCGTTATTGTTTTATTGGAAACCAATGTTTAGACAATTATCTTTATTTTGCATCATCAAACTTATTCGCTTCCGCAAACATTTGGATTTGGTTGTAATCGGATTTTACTCTTTGGTTTTTAATTCACATGGACATTTACCCCTTTGAATTACATGATTTAAATACTTCTACTACAATTGGTTCAAATGTGACACATCCATATTCCGAATTTTACATGAAAACTCTATTTTTAAATATAACGGATTATGGGGGTGTTACAAAGTGGTATCAGAGCGGGTTTCCTTCTTGGATAGGTGATTAGATCTTCATATCTCTTCACCACCCGCAAATAGACCAACCTTGTTTAATATTTTCAAAATAAATATTCTATTTACACCGCAAACGTAATTTCAAAACTGTCTTGGAAATTCTATATAATATTACAAACTTCTTTTCAACGTGGTGAGATTGTGTGTGGGGATACTTGGGACGATTGTTAATACTATTATGATTATTAATATTAATATTATTTTAATTTCAAATATGAATTTAGGATGGCTTTTCCTATGGTTAGTCCACACAGTATTCGGATGCACCCGGATACGTCCCTCGCAGATCATAGTCTGCGCATGAAAACCTACATGGAATATTATAGCCATTTGTACCCTCGAGACTTCGAAAACTGCCCTTTCTACAAAGGGAGAATCCTCATTCGTTCGCTTCCGGACACTGGAGTTTACGCTGGGTTCGCTGGCGAACTTCGTGACGAAATAGAAGCCTACGAAGAAATGAGACTAGAAGACCCCACTCTGCCGGAATATCCGGACAATCATAACCTTGAGGAATTGGTGAGAAGATGCTATGAGGAGGATGATGTCCCATATGACGGGGAAGAAGAATTAGTGGAAGACGAAGACATGGAGGAAGACGAGGACATGGAGGATGATGAGGAGATGGATGAGGGAGTTATGCAAATTCTAACCGCGCTCAACCTGTCACCCGACCCCAAGGAAACCCCAACAATCAAGGCGTCAGTAGAGCCCCGATCAATGGAGGTAACAGTCAAACTGCATCAACTAGCACCGTTCAGGGAGGAAATGGGAACCGAACTGGGAGACTCTTCGCCATTGGCCGTGATGAAGCTGAAAGGACCGAGAACGTCGTCACTACTGGTACATTTCTAATAAATTCTAAACCCTCTTATGTTCTATTTGATTCTGAAGCATCTCATTCGTTCATAGCCAGTTCTTTTGCACCCACCCTTGGGCTTAATCAAAGTGAAATGATGGAAAGCAAGTTCTTGCAACCATCAGGAGAAGTTGTGAAATGTTCAAAAATCTTTAGGGATGTGACCATAACAATAGCGGGAACCGATTTTCTTATTGACCTTGTCGAGTTTCCCTTAGGAAATTTTGATGTGATATTAGGAATGGATTGGTTGAATAAACATAAAGCTAAGATTGATTGTTGGCAACAAAAAGTTTCACTGAAAGGACCCAAAGGAGTCCGAATTTCTTACAAAGTAGTGGTAGTCAAACCCAAAGTAAAATTAATATCTGTCCTTACCTTAAAATCATACATGAGGAAAGGATTCCCATTCATATTGTGTCACGTTCATGATGTGTCCATCGAGGGTCCGAGAGTCGAAGATGTGGAGGTAGTACGGGAGTTTGAGGACGTCTTTCCTGAAGAGATTCCCGGCATGCCCCCGCAAAGGGAAGTAGAATTCCAAATCGACCTTGTTCCGGGCACTGGCCCAATCTCCAAAGCACCCTATAGGATGGCACCAAAAGAGCTAGCTGAATTAAAGATCCAATTAGAAGAGCTTCTTGACAAGGGTTACATTCGCCCAAGTGTATCACCATGGGGAGCCCCGGTTTTGTTTGTGAAGAAGAAGGATGGAAGTTTGAGGTTGTGCATTGACTACCGCGAATTGAATAATGTGACGGTGAAAAACCGATATCCCTTACTCCGAATTGATGACCTATTCGATCAGTTGCGTGGAGCAGGAATATTCTCGAAAATAGACCTCAGATCCGGATACCATCAATTAAGGATAGCTGGAGGAGATGTACCAACAACCGCCTTTCAAACTAGATATGGTCATTATGAGTTCACCGTAATGCCGTTTGGTCTTACAAATGCACCTGCCGTGTTCATGGACCTGATGAATCGAGTATTCCGACCATTCTTGGATAAGTTTGTAGTAGTCTTCATCGATGATATCTTAGTATACTCGAAGAATAAGGAGGACCACGAGGAGCACTTGAGACTAGTTCTTCAAACCTTGAGGGACAACCAATTACATGCTAAATTGTCGAAATGCGAGTTTTGGCTAGACAAAGTCTCTTTTCTAGGACACGTTATCTCAGGAGACGGAGTTTCAGTTGATCCAAGCAAAGTGGAAGCCGTATCCTATTGGCCGACTCCGAAAAATGTCACTGAGATCCGTAGCTTCTTGGGTCTAGCTGGATACTACAGGCGTTTTGTAAAAGATTTCTCCAAGATCGCCCGACCGATGACTTCATTGATGAAGAAGGCAAACAAGTTTCAATGGGACGACAACTGCGAGAAATCATTTCAGACTCTCAAGGAGCGATTAACAACCGCCCCAGTGCTAGCACTACCAAATGGAAATGAAAATTTTGAGGTGTATACCGACGCATCCAAAAACGGTCTAGGATGTGTGCTAATGCAAAATCGCCGAGTCATTGCTTATGCATCCCGACAACTAAAGCCACATGAGGTTAATTACCCGACTCATGATCTGGAATTAGCCGCTGTTGTCTTTGCCCTCAAGATATGGCGTCATTATCTTTATGGAGTCACCTTCAAGATCTTTTCCGACCACAGGAGCCTAAAGTATATATTCACTCAAAAGGAGCTAAACATGAGACAAAGAAGGTGGTTAGAGTTGATCAAAGATTATGACATGGAGATCCAATACCACGAAGGGAAAGCAAATGTAGTGGCTGATGCTCTCAGCCGAAAGTGTGTGCACTCGCTATGTGGAGCTATTTCACGAATGAAGCTAAGAGAGGAGATCCAGAACATGGGCATCAACGTCATCTCTAAAGGTGACGACATGAACGACTTCACCCTATCACCCGACCTATACGATGAGATCCGTGTGAAACAAACTGGAGATGAAGTGATTGAAGCAAAGATTGGGACCCCGAATGGAGAAGGTTTCAGCATCGAGAAGGATGGGAGCATTCGCTACAAAGCAAGATGGTGTGTACCTCAAGACTC
>JAIUZE010001915.1:0-22210 GCA_022085475.1 Heliosperma pusillum | reverse complement strand
CTGTATACCTACCGATCTTTGGGTCATGGTTTGGTGACCCTCCGTGCTCGTGATTCCAAAATATTGCAATATTCCTTCCTCCTAAAGTGAGGGATGAGGGGTGGTTCAAGCGCTTTATTTTTGTGAAAATTAGTTCCATTACTCCCACCCCTGACTATCTGTTTGATAAGTGGTGTCTGGTGGCAGGTATTTCTCGTGGACGCTCTCTTTTCTTCTATTTTCCGACTCACCCGTCTTACTTGCTTTTCCTTTCAGATTTGGTTCAGCCTGCTCCCACTACAGATTTCGCCGTGCTTACTAAGTTCTTCAGCTTGCCTCCTTGTGAGAGGACATTTCCGCTCCTTCTGGAAGGCAAAATAGCTGGTACGTCGGAGGATCCGCTGAGGGTTGACAGCGAGGAGGAAGAGGGCATTGAAGAGGACGCTGAATCAGAAGGGGAGTCTCACCATACTGCCGGGCAGAACCAAGAGCAACCATCAATGTCGTCAGGTACATTATTGCCCCCTGATTGGACCTCAATGGTTCCCTCTGACATACCTCCTGACCTCTGGGCTCCTGTTGTTTCTGCAGCTCGATCTTCATTTTCCCTGGACTCAGTGATGGAGAGGAGGAAGCGGAGACTCACCCCTCCTGGATCTCAACCAGACCCTAAGAGGGCCACTGGTGTGACTCCAAGGCCGGCCGTTGTTCTTAATCCTGCTTCTCCTCAGTCTTCTGCGCCTCCTCGGCCTCCTGTTCCCGGAACCACCAATATTCTTCGTTTTCCCAGGGGTTATGGGGGTAGTTCTGATAGCCCCTTGTGGCCTCAGTTGGAACAGCTTCTGCTTCCAGGGCCTAGTCGCTTACTCGCCTCCCAACCCCTACCAGAGTTGCTGAGCAATGCCGTGGAGGCGGATTTTATGGTAAGAACGATCTCTTCGCCTGCTTCAGCCTTTTTCACTGGATGGCTTGTCCTAATTGTCTGCTTGCGCTTCTTTCAGAGTTTACAAAGGAGCCTCTTCTTCAAAAAGGAAGTGGCTCGCCTGATGAAGGAGGTGAATAGTTTTAAGGAACAGAACGCGGCCCTGCAGGCTCAGCTTTCAGATGCTATGGGCGAAAAGAAGGCGGCCCAAGACCAGCTGGCCCGTACTCAGGAGGTCAACTGCTCTCTCATTACGGGTCTTAAGGTGGCTGAAGGTCAGGCCCTTGCTTTGAAGAAGCTTCTCCTTGACTCCTTGCTTTATGCTACCTGGGAATCCAAGATCCAACGTATCAAGGAGTTCCAGGCTGGGCAACACTTGGAATGGGACCTGGAGGAGGAAGAACGCCTGTTTGCGGAAGCTTTCCCGTCCAAGCCCGACTTGAGCATCCTGGGTGACATGGAGGTCTCTGATGGCGAGGAGGAAGCGGGATGTTCTCAGGGGCCAGATGCCACTTTGGAGTCTGGGGTTGTTCCTGCTGGGGAGACCGTTCCAGCTAGGGAAGAGACTCCTGCTGAATGGGCCATTCCTACAGGATGGGCTGCCCCAGTGGAGGGAAGGAGTCCTGCTGATGAAGGTGTTCCTGCAGAAGATGTTGTGCTTGCAGGAAGGGATATGCCTGCAGCAGGGGATGCTGGTGTTCCTCCTGATGCCTTTTTATCTGCAGCAGATTAAGCGTTTTGTAGTTAATGTTGTTTGTTTTGTGGTTTGTAACCCATGGGGCCTTTTGTTTTGAACACTTTGTTTTTATCTTTTGCTTGTAAGATGCTATGCCCCCTGGTTAGGGTTTTTAATTTTGAATGTTTAATTTTGAATGCGTTTGTCGGTGACTTACTGTGTGTGGCGCGCCTTTCTTTGTTGGGAGTACATTGATCTGGTAGGAAATGTACTGCGGATGTAGGCCGGCAGGACTTTAGATGGTGGCTCTGGGGATTTGTTTGCCCTTGCTTTTGAGTGCCACGCTATGTTGTGGTGCTTTTGCTGGTACTGGGGTCTGGTTGCCCTGATGAAATACTACGAATGGTTTCCTTTTGTCCAGGCGCACGCTGTTGTTCCTGCAGGAATGAGGTGTTGCTCGTCCTGTTTTACTTTGGACTGCCTGGAGGTTAGGCTAGTAGGCTCTTGAGTACCCCCAGGGTTTAGGCCACAAAATACTTGTGTTCCCAGAACCAAATATATGTGTGCTTGCTCCTAGTACCCCCATTTTTTTTTTTTTTTTTTTTTTTTTTTTTTTTTTTAACCTAAGGGTAGGGGAGTCAGAAAAAGTGCGAGAAAAAGGAAAGAGAGAGGAATATTTTGGAAAAAAGCACAAAATTTTGTAGAAAAACAGATTTTGGGGGAAAAAACAAAAAGGAAATAAAGAAGGAAAGAAGGTTATGTCTAACCTGTGGGGCAGCTTTTCCTGGCAGTACCTGCTGTTTGTAGTGATCTAGGCGGCGCCCTTAGATGTGGTATTTCTTTAGGTGGACGATGTTCCAAGGTTTGTGGATGAGTTGCCCCTCCATAGTCATGAGTTGGTAGGCTCCGTTACCTACTATGTTTTCGACCTGGTAAGGTCCTTCCCAGTTGTAAGCGAATTTTCCGGCCTGGTGGTTTTTGGTGTTCTGAAATACTTTCCGGAGAACCAGGTCCCCTACTTGGAGGACCCTGATCCTGACGTTCTTGTTGTAACTTCTGGCGGCGGTTTGCTTATAGGCGGCCAGTCGTATGGCCGAGCTGGATCGCAGCTCGTCTACTGTGTCCAGGCTGTTTGCCATTTCTGCCTGGTTTCTATCTTCAGTGATGCAGCCGTACCTGTGTGTCGGTATTCTGACTTCTGAGGGTATTACTGCCTCTGCCCCGTACACTAAGTTGAACGGGGTCTGCCCTGTTGCTACCTTGGGTGTTGTTCTATCAGACCATAGGACTAGGGGAAGCTCGTCTGCCCATTTACCCCCTATTTCTTCCAGCCTCTTTTTCAAGTTGTCCATTACTATTTTGTTACTGGATTCTGCCTGCCCGTTGGACTGAGGGTTTCTGGGGGTAGATTTGTGTAGCGAGATGTTCCACCTGTCGCAAAATGCTTTTGTTCTACCTGATATAAATTGGGATCCATTGTCGCATACGATTTCCGAGGGTATGCCGAACCTGCATATTATATTACGCTTAATGAATGAAATGACTTGTTTTTCTGTTACCTGGGGGAACGCTTCTGCCTCAATCCATTTAGAAAAGTAGTCTGTCATTGCTAACATGAAGACTTTGTTTCCCGGTGCTCTTGGTAGCTTTCCTACTATATCCATCCCCCACTTCATGAAGGGCCAGGGGGAGATTACGGGGTGTAGGGGTTCTGCGGGTTGGTGGCGCACTGCTGCATGCCTCTGGCATGCATCGCATCTTTTGACGTACTGCATTGCATCTTTACGCATGGTTGGCCAGAAGTACCCCTGTCGTAGCGCTTTATTGGATAGGCTCCTGCCCCCTGCATGATTTCCACATTCTCCACTGTGAAGGTCATGCATTACTGAGCGTGCTTCCTCACCCTTTAGGCATCGTAGGTATGGACTCGCCAAGGATTTCCTGAACAAGATGTTATCGATTAATACAAATCTCGAAGCTTTCATTTTGAAACTTCTTACCTCCTTTCTGTCTGCTGGCAGGATGTCGTTTTGCAGCCAGTCATGGTATGGCTTGCGCCAGTCGGTGTCCTCCTCTGTGCCGCTGGTCGCGCAGAGGATTTCTGCCTTCTGGGGCTGTCCATGCCTTCTCTTCCTGTTTGCTGTCCTCCTGTGATTCTTTCCGTATTGCTGGCTCTAGCACATGCACTATGGGTATTGTGGAGATCGTACCTGGTTTGAAAGTTGCTCCCAGGGTGGCTAGGGCGTCTGCCTCGACGTTTAGGTCCCTGGGTATTTGTTTTAGGACAAACGCTGCGAAGCGTCCTGCCCGCTCTTTGGCTACCTTCAGGTAGGCCATCATTTTCGAATCCCTTGCTGCATACGAATCATTTATATGATTAACAATAAGTAAAGAATCACTACATACCTCTATATTCTGCACGTTTAGGTCTAGGGCTAGTTGCAGCCCTAGGATTAGCGCTTCGTATTCTGCCTCGTTGTTGGTTGCCTTGAATTCGCACCGTACTGCTTGTACAATGATGTCCCCCTGTGGGGATCTGAGGACCAGACCGACTCCTGTCCCTCTCATATTTTAGGCCCCATCTACATGTAGTGTCCACCTTTGTTTTTCCTTACCTTCCTCTAGGGCCAAGATATCTTGTTCCACCTGGGTCTGCAGAGTTGGGCTGAAGTCTGATATGAAGTCTGCCAGGGCTTGTGATTTTATTGCTGTTCGCGGCTCAAACTTGAGGTCGAAGCCACTTAGGTGGACGGACCATTTTGCCATCCTACCCGACAATTCTGGTTTTCTCATGATGGTTTTTAGGGGGTGGTTCGTGACTACCACGACTGTGTGTGCTTCGAAATAGGGCCGCAGTTTATAAGACGCTGTAACCAAGGCTAGAACTAATTTTTCAAGGGGTACATACCTTGTTTCTGCAGGGAGTAAGGACTTACTGACGTAGTATACCGGCTGCTGTGCCCCCTGATGTTCCCGCACGAGTACGGCGCTGACCGCCATATCCGTAACGGATAAGTACAGGTACAGCTGTTCTCCTGATTCTGGTTTGGAAAGCAGTGGGGGCGTGCTGAGGTAGCTTTTCAGGTCTTTGAAGGCTTTCTCGTGCTCTTCCGTCCAGTCGAACCGCTGGTTCTTCCTGAGAACGTCGTAGAAGAGGCGGCATCTGTCAGAAGATCTTGAGATGAATCTGTTTAGGGCGGCTACTCTCCCTGTCAATCTTTGCACGTCTTTGGGTTTTTTGGGGGATTCCAGCTGGAGTATAGCCCGTATTTGCTCCGTGCTTGCCTCGATCCCCCTCTGCGTCACCATGTATCCTAGGAATTTGCCAGCAGAGACACCAAATGTACATTTTAGGGGGTTGAGCTTCATATGATACTCTCTCAGGGTTTTGAAGGTTTCCTCCAGGTGTGTTGTATGCTGGGTGGCTTCCTTTGATTTTACCACCATGTCGTCTATGTAGACTTCCATGGTTTTCCTTATTTGATCCTTGAACATCTTGTTGACCAGTCGTTGGTAGGTAGAGCCTGCGTTTTTCAGGCCGAATGGCATGACATTGTAGCAATATAGCCCTCGTTCTGTCCTGAAGGCAGTTTTTTCCTGGTCTCCTGGGTGCATCTTGATTTGGTTGTACCCGCTCCAGGCGTCCAGGAAGGTTAGCATCTCGTGTCCTGCCGTGGCGTCCACCATGGCATCTATGTGTGGTAGCGGGAATGGATCTTTTGGACACGCCTTGTTCAGGTCCGTGAAGTCCACGCATACCCTCCATTTGTTATTTTTCTTTGGTACCACCACTACATTGGATAGCCATTCTGGATACTTTATTTCTCTGATCTTGCCTGCAGACAGCAGGTTGTCTACCTCCTGGTTGATCACTTGGTTACGCTCGGGGGCGAACTTCCTCCGTTTCTGCTGGACGGGTCGGTAGCTACTGTCTACGTTCAGGCGGTGTGTGATAACCGCTGGGTCTATGCCTGTCATATCATCATGGGACCACGCAAAGCAATCTATGTTAGTCTGCAAAAGACGAAGTAGGTTTTGGCGGATACTACCTGTGCAGTCCGATCCAATCAGTATTTTCCTCTCCGGGTGCAGCGCTTCCAAGTTTACCTCGTCCAGTTCGGCCTGGGGTGGCTCTAGGTACTCTTCCAGGATGTGCTGGCTCTGTAATTGCTATGCAGGCGGACATGCTGTGGCTTTAAGGGCATCCTTGTAACAGGTGCGTGCCTCCTCTTGGTCTCCTCGTATCTCTTGTACTCCCCAAGGTGTGGGGAACTTTACGCACTGATGGTATGTTGAGGGTATTGCACGCATCCCATGGATCCACGGCCTGCCAAGGATTACATTGTAAGTTACAGGACCATCTATAACCAGATAACTTACCTGTTTGTTGATTCCTCCTGCGAAGGTAGGAATTGTGATTTCTCCAAGTGATCGTTTGGTTTCTCCGCTGAAACCCACCAGGGGGACTGTCCTTTGGGACAAGTCTTTCTTGTCGAAGCCCATGTTTCTCAGTGTTTCTAGCATGATGAGGTTCACTGAGCTTCCAGTGTCAATGAGGATCTTCTTTACCAGGCAATTTCCTATAGAGAGACTGATCACTAGGGCGTCGTGGTGTTCTCCCGCTTCGTGCGCATCTGCTTCCTCGAAGGTTACTGATGGGAGGTCCAGGCGCTGTATTCTGCAGGATATCTCGGGTCTATCCCCCTTTGTCTCCGTGGCGTGCCGCTTAGCAGCGGAGTAGGTCAATCCACAGAGTTCTGAGCCTCCTGTAATAACATTCACAACTCTAGAGCACAAAGGAGGGGGAGAGGGCAGAACCTGTTCAGTAGCGTTGACTTTGTTGGACCTTGTCCCCCTAGGTAGTAGGTGGTCCAGGTAGCCTGCTTTATGGAGGTGCCGCACTTCCTTCCTTAGTTCGACACAATCTTCGGTGTTGTGCCCGATGTCGTTGTGGAAATCGCACTTCCTGCTTCCATCCCTCCTGTCTGGCTCCCTTCCAGCTGTCTTTTTAGGCCACCTTACTCGTCCGCCTAGTTCTCGGAGTGCCTTTAGTAGTCCTGCGAGACCTGTGGAGAACCCATATTCACTTACCTTGGGAGGAAGATTCGGATCATTCCTCCAATCGCTGTCTCCTGTTACTTTGTAGATGTTATTCCGGCTGTAGGGTTTTGATCTTTCGTGCCTCTTGTCAGTGTTTGCCTTCCTGCTGTACCTGTCGTTGTCGTAGAGGTCCCTCCTGGATTCGTCCTCCTCCAGCCGGATTGCTGCCATTGCCTTTGCTTGGACGTCCTCGAAGGTTGTGCAGGGATATTTAGTGATGTCTTTGTATAGGTCGGAGTCCTGGTGGAGCCCTTGCCGGAATGCTTCGATCGCCGTTGCTACGTCACACCGGGGAATGGAGACTTTCTCTCTATTGAACCGGTTCAGGAAGTCCCGTGTTGATTCTTCCTGCCTTTGTACCAACCGGTACAGGTCGCTGGTTTGTTTTTCTGGTTTCCTGCTGCTTGCGAACTGCTGATTGAAGGCATTCACCAGGTCGGCGAACGAACTAATCCGTCCATTGGGCAGGCTCACAAACCACTGCAGTGCTGCTCCCGAAAGTGTGGATCTGAACCCCTTGCACATGCAGGCTTCCTTCAAGGGCCCTGTTGCTGTGACCACCATCATTTTTTGCTTATACTGGTTGATGTGGTCTAGAGGGTCAGCTGTTCCATCATATAGAGTCATGGTAGGAGGCTTGAATCCCTTAGGTACGCTGACAAGGGCTATGCCGTCGATGAAAGGAGAATCAGCATAGTTTTCCTGGGCAGCCTTCTCAAGGGGTGCTGGCATTCCGGGCACTCTGCTGAGTAGGGTCCTTATTTCGTGGAGTTGTTGTTCCACCAGACTGGATGTTCCTGCAGATTGGTTAGACGGAAACGAGGAGAAATCAAATGGATGGCTTACCCCTGAGATTAATCCTGGTGTGCAGCCAGCCTGGTAGTTGTTCAGGGGTGTAGCGTTGACGATTGATCCAAGTTGATCCGTAGGCGTTCGTTGAGGTCCCGTTCCTGCATCAAAAATTGAGTTAAATACCGAGGACCCGACAACTAATGGGTTACCTGTTACTGGCGTGGTGACGCCGACAGTGGGTAGCGGAATAGGTGTCTGCAGCCTGGACGTTGGTGGCTCCACTCCTCCTAGGTCAAGTCGGGTAACTAGTTCCTGTGGTACCATCCGCCAGGGTGCTTCTTCAGAGGGTCCTTGCAGCAGGGAGGCGGACAGTCGCTGTGTCTGTGGTGGTTGAACCATTGCATCGACTCTCTCCCTCAGGATTCTGTTATCCTGTCGCAGGCCTTTCACGGCTTGCCTAAGATCGTTCATTCCCTGGAGGAGCGCTTGAACAGCATCTGGGGGTAGAGTTCCCACTGGGGGCGGTGCTTCTGTTCCGGGGCTTCTGGTGGCTGCCCTACCCTGGCTGCTTCCCTGGAGGGGTGCCACCGGTGCTGGGAGGATTTGTTCTCGGGTATCCGCTCCTCGGGGGGCTGGTGGTGGCCTTGACCCTTCGGACACGCTCCTTGTGGGCGCACTGGCAAGAGTTGTCCTGCTCGTGGGATTCTGGGGGGCCGTGGTTCCTAGCGGGATTGCTGGCGACTGGACTGCTGATGCTGGCATACTGGGCATGCTGGTGGAACTTTGGCTGGATACTGTCATCCTGAATGGCAGTTTCTCTCTGACTTGTAGCTAGATTTGATCACTATGCCCCACGGTGGGCGCCAAATTGTTTTGGTAAAAAATATACCGGGTAGGATCTTGTTAAGGTCGGGTCAAAATGATCAATTAGGTTAGCTATTTAGTTGTGACGATTGATTGACGTAAGCGATAAATAAAAAGATAAACCAACGTAAAGAAGAAAATGAACACACGAGAATTGGTGACGCGGAAACCCAAATTGGGAAAAACCGCGGGGGGAGTCGGAATCCCGCCAAATATTATGCTATGAATTCTTTGTAGGGGAGTAAGCGAGAACGTAAAGGAAAAGGTACAATAAAACGATAATTTTATGCCGTGGTAGTGCAGGAGAATGAATATGGATGTGTGTAGAGATGTCTCTCTCCTTGCCTCTGCCGTTTTTCTTTTATAGACTCTTCCCAACCCTAATTCTTCTTCCCGTTGGCCTCCAATTCCTCCTCCTAAAATCCCTAAACTTCCCTAATTTCATGGGCTTTGTTAGTTGACCCACTCTCATTCCTCTTGGCTGGTTCCTGACTGGAAGTCACAGTGTGTTTCTTTATACCTCTTGCTGAGTCATTGATCCGTTCCCCCTGCTCTGCTCCAACTGTGGGCTGCCACATGGCCCACTAAATTTTGACTGAAAATGACCCAAACAGGGTCCACGTCAGCAAGTTTATTATTTTTTTAAAGTTTTGCAACTATATAACTTAATTCAATTTTTTTTGGTTTTTAAGAACTCAGTCGTTGAACCATTCAGCGACTGATAACTGAGTTCAAGTTTTTTTGGTTTTTGGGTTTTAAGAACGCGACTGATAACTGAATGGTTCGGCGACTGAGTTCTTAAAACCAAAAAAACTTGAACTCAGTTATCAGTCGTTGAACCATTCAGCGACTGTGATCTTAAAACCCAAGAAAAATTGAACTCAGTTATCAGTCGCTGAACCATTCAGCGACCGAGTTCTTAAAACCAAAAAACTTGAATTCAGTTATCAGTCTGGTTGAAATTTTTTAAAAAAAATATTAAATTTGCTGACGTGGACCCATTCCGTGTAAATAAGTTGGAATGAACACTACTTTTATAAATAAGTGTCAATAAAACCCTACTTGAGGAAAAAAAATCGAAAATACTCGTATAGTTAAAGGGAAGCTTTGAAGTCCTATTAAACTAAAAAAAAATGGAGCAAGTCCAATAGTAGAAAACTACAAACAGAAGAGAGATTTGGCCAAACCTAGAAAGTGAACAACGCCTTATGACTTATGTAACAATATCATCAGCAAAATATTAGGGAGTAGAACTTAAACACGCTAATAGCTTTAATATGGTGTATAGTGTAGGAGTTCATTTTAAAAATAATGCAAAAAAAAATAAGTATTTGTCATTTTGGGTCGGGCTTAAAACTATTTATTAAAATGGTGTCCACGTAGGCTCGGGTTTTAAAAACCTAAAATACGGAACAAACACGCCATTCCCAATGGCGTGTCTTTAAATTTTTTTTTTTTTTTTTTCTAAAAAAATATTTTTTTTTATAAAAAAAAAATGTACTGTTCACTAGAAACACGCCATTGCCAATGGCGTGTTTCCTCCTTATTTTTGGTTCGTGAAATCCGAGTCTACGTGAACACCATTTTGATAAATAGGTTTAAACCTGACTCAAAACGACAAATATTTATTTTTTGAACATTATTTTAAAAATGCTTTCATAGTATAGACGAATTAATTGAACAATTATAGTTAACTGATTCGAGCTACTTTGCTACACGTACCAATATTCATGTATGGTTTTAATTACTAAATCCCATTTATATATGATGTTTTCGACTTTTAGTTGTTTAAAATAAGTCTCTGGTATTAATGTTATAATAAAAAAAATCCTACGTATAAGCTTGGGCATAAGGCCGTCAGGTGTCAATTCACTGACTATATTACCAGTTATAGTATAATTAATGATGTAGTTTATGGACTTTACAACAAAGTTTCCGAATTTTATTTTAAATATGACTTATAAATTTTAAAAGCTTTAAAAAAATACATATTAAGTCAGTTAAATTAGAGATGTATTAGACAAATGCAATGCATTCATAGTCTATTGTCATTTCCTATATTCCATTGTAGCTTCCTTATGTCAATTGTATCATCCATTGTTGTATTTTCAATGGAAGCTTTGTAATTATCTCCCTTTGTACTATAAATTGACTACCAATAAATAATGAAACACACAAGCAATTATAATCAAATCATAATCTTCTATAAAATACAACAAAATGATTGTACAATTCTACTTACAATTCGAGGAATAATCCTAGAAAAATTCTTGTGTCCTCGTTAGAGGAGGAATAAAGCAAAATGTTATAATAATTTCACTGTAAGGAGTACCGTACCCCAAGAGGACACAAAAATTACTCATAATCCTATTATCCCAAGGCTGCCCAATGCAATTTGAGAGACCATGTTTCATGGGTAGTCGAAGTTACCCAGAGACAAAGTACTTTTTTTTTTTCCTAATTTGATTATTGTTTGGAAATGGGACTGAGTTAGGAATAACTGAACGTATTACTCGTTTCTAAACGCCCAAAAAAAAAATCAAACTACTATAATTGGATTATCTGTATTTCTCTTTCTTTATTTTCTCTCTAATACACCCACATTTTTATATAATTTCTTTTTCATTCATAAAAACATTATTTTTATGAAACAATTAGATCTATTAGATCGTCACAAGACTTAATCTGGAATGTTTATAAGTGAACCTAATAAAACATTTTACAGATCGCATCAACGAAAGTATTCACATCATCATCTATTTGAAGTGGAAAATATTATTCGCGACAATTAAGAAAACATAAAGTCTTACTTGTGACCGTCACAAACTTGTGCAACTTGTGAGAGATCACAAATTTGTGTAAAAAAAAATATCCGTCACAAATAAAACTTGGACATTAAAATTTGTCAAAAAAACAGAAAATATTTGGGTTTTTTTATTCACGAGTGATGTTAGTGTTCTGGTACTGACTCACATGATCAATCAAGTCAAGTCATAAATAAAAATATTCACTCGTTAAGGCCAAGCCATCCACAATACGATCGATTAACTAAAGAAGAAATTTACTTAAAATAGAACATCGTACTTTTTTTATTTGTTGTCGCATTAAAATTATTTTACTTTTATTGGGTGCCTATAATAACGACCAAAATAATTTTCCACCTATAACTTTGTACCTTTACCCCAACATTTTATTCAAACCATTTGTACATAACTATTTGTTGTGTTACAAAGTAATATAACATCTATTCAGAATTTAGAACATAATGAAAGAACTTCGTTATACTGTAATTCAGGCGGCGATATGCATTCTGTTCAACCACAGCTTCTCTGCAGAGGAGAAGTATATTGCGCAAAGGCGCGGCTGTTAACTTGTCATCTGAACAATGCAGCTTGTAAGATCAATCTTGGAGACTACATAGGAGCTGCAAAGCTATGCATTATAGTCTGCATTTAACTCTTATCTATGTTATTCGGGTTGGATCAGTCAATGACGATCATTCTGGGATACATTATGCACGTAGTATAGTACTTTTTTAAGTCATAGTTGGGTTTTGCAAGAACTCGACTGTCTCAAAATATTACTCCGTATCTTAATGTTTCTAAGAACGTGTATACCGCCTTATGTATTTACCAATTGATTAAAAACACAGGACTGTTGTTTGTGACAGGTTTTAGAGCTAGATCCAGACAACACCAACACGAAAGCCCTCTTTAGACGATCCCAAGCTTATCTGCATACCTCTGATTTAGATAGCGCCTAGGCTGATATAAGAAAAGCACTGGTAGTTGATCCAAATAACAGGTGTCCACAGTAAATTCATTGATTCCGCATCTATTTGCATAGTTTTATTGATAATTCTCGATTAACAAAAACCGACATTTTTATCATCATCTTGTGTTTTAGAGACATCAAACACGTTCTTAAGAAGGTCAAGGCTAAAAAAACGGAGCATGCCTTGCAGCAAGCTGAAATATTTGGTACACTGATCTCGAATCTGGTCTAGCATACTTAGACCAGGGTATTACATCTGCGATGCGACAGACAACATTCAAGTTTTGGCAAGGGTTCAGAAGCCCACCAGAAGCGGAATTTACACCAAGTATTAGCTTCAAAAGTTAAACAGGCAAAGATATTTCAGCTCCACATAATATGAAGAGTGCTGCACAAATGAGACAGTCTAGCTAAACATGTCTCTAAGGCGACTGTTAGCCAAAACGAATATATAGTTGATTACAGGCTTATCTTGATGTTTGTAAGAACGGTGAGGTTATAAATAAGCTGCAATGTATGCAGCCTTACGACTTTACCCATTGATTAAAAATACAGGAATGTTGTTTGTGACAGGTACTAGGGCTAAATCCAAACAAATCTCCCTTCAAACGATCCCAAGCTTACCTGAATACGTCTGATTTAGACAAAACCGAGGCTGATATCAGAAATGCACTAACAGTTGATCCAGATAACAAGCACTGACACAGTTGATTCAAAAGTTAAAACATGCAAAGATATTTCAGCTTGACATAAAATGGAGTGTTGCACAAATGAGATTGTTTAGCTTTTATAAGCATCTTAAAACTAACTGAGTGGTAAACCCCGTAACATCTACATACATGTCTCAGAGGCAAGTGAAAGCCAAACCGAGTATATAGTCGATTACAGGCTTATAGCAGCCAACACTAGTTTCAAGTTCAACCATTACAACAGAAGTTCAAAAGGTTAGGGGTTCCTACAAACTGCATTCTAAGACTCACTACTTCATACTTCATACTTCTTAAACTTGAGCTTTCAGAAAATACCTGCATAGGATGAAAATACAGAATATATAGAGTTAAATTGAGCATTGAGAGTTTTGAGACGGCTGACGGAAAATATACCAAGTACAAATTAATTATATTTGGGTCTAAATTATTATGAAAAAAACATTAAAATAGCTCAATAAACTGGTTGCCCTTCGTTCTATCGTGAAGGACTAATCATTCAGTGCAATCTCAATTTTCGAACACAATTTTCATTATGTCTCACCCGGAAACAACAATGTTTTATTAACATTTAGGTAAGCCTGCATAGTCCCAACTCCCAACCCCCTTTATCCCACTATGGGAAGGAAAGCCTTACAAGCACTGGGGTAATGTCACTGTTTGTATATATTTATCGTACTTTCCCCAAATAGCCATTATGGTAGAACTGAAGTCTAGAGATTGTCCTAAATACAGCTGGGGTCTAATGATGAACTGAGAAGACATTAGTGTTGAATAATGCCTTGAATCGGTTTAGTTGCCACTTCGAGTTGCCTTGAATCCGTTAATCTCTTTAGGCTAGTGTTTCTGTCTTGGGCCTATGGTCTGTTTTGGGCCTTTCTAGGTTTTCTGTATTAGGTAAACTCTCTAAGCCTAACCCTATCAGTCATGCATATCATAACAATCTGAACTCTGAATCTGAAAACTCTGTAATACTCCTCAACATTAATAAAACTCTCCTCCCTTCTGCCATGTGGAAGAACACACCGTTAGTGAACCACGTAAATCTGTGTGTTATCGTATTTATTGTTCTTTATTTGTTTTTCTCGTTTCTGTCATAACAATTAGCTTAGAATGAAATGGACCCTATCATCCTAAGATATATGATTTACGAACGCTTGAGAAAGGCATAGCTTAACACTGCTAAAAAGTTAAATACAGAATAAAGATGATAACATCATACCGGCTGCGGATAGGAACTCAGAGAGATCTCCAGCTATATTGCCACCTTCAAACTTCATTAATGTCTCAACCATCATGAATCCCCTCTGATAATAGCTGCAAAGTAAAACAGGAAACATGTTAACTTCACACATTTCTAATAGAACATATCAAGGAAAACTCGGAAGCATGGTACCTCTTGCTATACTGTTGGTAACTCTTCTTCTTAGGAAGGTGAGATACAGATGTTGGAGGCGGATCATACACATCAGGTGCCCAGGTAACAGTCAGCTTCTTTTTAGGAACTCCGTTCTTCTGACGGCTCCCCTTGATGCAGGAAACTAGCTTCCGATCAGTAGCTATAGACGAAGACCGATTGCAAACATCAAAATCTTCTGACAGTGCTTCTGGTTCCTTCCCCATCGACAAAGAGGCAACTGGGAAAGTAGCACACATGTGTAAGCACTTGCAAGATGTTGTGGAGAGGCCATCCATATTGAACTTGGGACAAATTGTTTCGTACTCCAGGCCACTACCACCATCTGATGGAGATCCGCGAGACGTTTCCGAGTTTTCGTCTTTCAGTTGCAATTTATCATGAATAACATTTTCAAGTTCAAGAATTGTTTCCAATAGATTGGTACCATGCTTTAACCAGCTTACATGTTATCATGATATGCATACCATCTTACATGTTATCATCAATGGGATCTTCTTGATCTCCATTGCCGACCTCAACTTCAAGTTCATCAATAGTTTGAGCACGACTACTGCGGTCAATGTTGTAAGAAAACCTGCAGACAACACTCCAAAATTACGCGTTAAGTAGTAAAAGATATAAACTATCATAGAAATGCATACAATTTGTTTAAAAGATAAGCCTTACCTCTTTTTCATGCCACCACCACCTTCTTTGTGAGTACGTACTCCGTTTTTCATATCGAGAAGAACTAGGCTCTCTGCAAAGCCACAAGTAAACCAGGAGCGCCAACGCCCCCGAAAGCCAAGCGCCTTAGCTTGTTTTGTACTTGGATCATATGACGTCAATGAACCGTTTTTCGTGAATCCAAATACCTCTCCATTGTTCCTCAAACACTGAACCCACCCCAAACCAATATCAGAGCCCAAGTCGAGGCTTATCACTTGACACCACGATGCCCCTACATGATATTCCTTTTTCACCCAGATTTCACATTTTTCCATCTCTTTCCCACAGAACCCTCCTTTCAACTCAGAGTATGTGACTGACAACTTTCCGTCATGGTCACATACTCACATACACTAAGATTCAGTGTGTTTACCTTCTTAAGACGCTCAGGTAATTTCATCTTTTTGAATCTTTCCCCCCTCAACATCGAACAATAATAGCCAATTTCTTTCAAATTTTTGGGTGTTAGTGTCTCTTTCCCACGCAATCCAATGAATATTCCCTTTCAAAAAAGTTTGTGACCACTTGATATCACAAACACAAATATCCACAAGATAGTCGGCACCGACCTACCTCCCACCTCCATCTTTTTTTCCTGAACTGAGTATAATTCAACTTTCGGAGGGGTCGTGTCCAAGTGATTCTTATCACGAATATAAATCAATCTCACAACTTTGTGATCACCCGTCTTAGAATCGTACCCGAAGCCTAACATAGATACGTACGGACCTACTGATACTTGGTAAGTGGCAAGAGGAACGGGAAGTGTAATGTACTTGTGGATCAGTGGGTTCCAAAGAAGGACAACATATGTGTAGCCAAAGAGGTCATCAGAGAGACACACTAGGCCATTGACAGAGCCTACGACACGAAAATGGTGTCCGCTCTTGGTAGCCATGAAGGGACAAACAAAGTCGTGGTGTACGTCAAGGTTCGTGCCTTCCTTAACTTCACCAGAATCAAGAAAAAGAGTGTACTGCTCTTGCTTTTCAGGGGGGTTTGAAAACTGCCTATACATAAGAAGCCTATTTGCAGCATTCTGAGAGTAATACTTCATGTGAGCAGTTATAAAAGCCGTCGAAACTATGAGCTTGTCCCAGGGTTTACAGACACAACGACATTTCCCTAAAGTTTTCACGGGAAGATGTTTCAAGATTTCTATCCATATCTCATCAGTGATTTCTTTGTCTATGTTTAACATTTTGACAAGCTTGGTGATTAAAACGCTTCCATTTTTCTTAGGAAAACTTTTTCTAGAGTATGGACGTGGTGTCTATGAGAATCAAACTGAGATCAACCTGAGACAAAGCACTAACAAAAACTCAAAAAAGGATGGAACCATCAAAACTTCTAGCGGACATTACACGTTCTACATCTGTTTTGAGAAGCAGTACAACGGACAGAATGTGGCAATATAGCATTCCAGTTTTCTTCCTCAACAATTTAGTACTCAAACATGTAAGAATATCGTCTGTCTCGGAATATCTTGGAGAATAAGGATGTAATAATTAATTATAGTATAGAATAAAACACCAAGATTAAAACTTTTCCACATTACTTCTCTCGTTTCTCTGTTTTGCAAAACACCAAAAATATCACAGAAGTTTATATGATACTTCAACTAAAAGTGCACAAGTGCATGCAGTTTTTTTAGCTCATAATATTGAAAACTAGCCTAAACAGCAAGATCAATGGAGCTATAGCAAAAGAAAAAGACTGAAACAATGAGAAATTCCAAGCTTACAGAGACGACAGTCACGACACATTGTCAATTTGTCAAACGGTTTTCACAGGAAGAAGTTTCAGGAATTCTAATTAAAAATCTCATCATGTTGGAGTAATATACCAGTTCATGGTCAGACAAGTACTCAAATTCTCCCTCCATCCCAGTGATTTGTCTACATTTGATCGGGAAAAACCTTTAGCTTACAAAGAATAAAAAAACGTAAACAAATGATTGAGACAAGGGAATAACTAAAAAGATTCGATCTTTTTTATTTGCTAAAACTAAGATACAAATTTGCAGTAACTTCATGTTTTACCTTCACTTTCCATAGAAAAAGCACATCAAATGACTATTAAACTAAAAACCCATCAAAAAATTCATGTACAATTAACAGATAGCATTCCTAGTTGAAAACACAGTAAAGAAACTGAAAAGATTCAATCTTGTGTATCCTAATCACTGCAATTTTTTTACTTTTTACTGATAACATCAAAATATTAGCTAAAGTGCATGCAATTAAAAGTAATAGTAGTAATAATAACAACTTTACTTAAAACAACTAATAGAACACAAATTGCAGGCTACAGACGACGATCAGTCACGATACACTGTCGTAAGCTTACGGTTTTTCTAACATGTGCCCAACAATTATGTAAATCTAATAACAAAATATTACATATTTTCAGCTCTTGTGCTCAATTGCTCAAACAAAAAGCAAATGGGGTCTCAAAAGTTGCAAAATCACAGAGAATTTAAGCTAATCATGATAAAATTTGGAGGAAAATGCTGAATTCATACTAAAGATGTAATCTTTTGAACTGGGTTCAACTAAACATGAGAACTTTTTACATGATTTCAGGGAATTTTTCTTGAATTTTGCTTCCTGAAGCTTGTTCAATAAATTTGTACAGTAAAGTTAAGGTTTTGTTCAATTAGTGTTCTTGGTGATGAAAGAGGGGAATATGTTAGAATCCGTTTTTAAAATAATGCTGAAAAAATAAAAATTTATCGTTTTGGATCGGTCTAAAAACTATTTATCGTTTTGGTGTCCACGTAGGCTCGGGATTTGCGAGTCAATATCAAGGCAGAGACACGCCATTGCGAATGGTGTGTCTATTCAGCTAATTTTTTGGACTCAAGGCAGATGCTTCAGCTATATGTCGTAAGGCAGACACGCCATTCGCATTGGCGTGTCTATTGAAGGAGACACGCCATTCGGAATGACGTGTCTTTAACACAGATTTTTTTTTAATATACATGAGGTTTTGCTCTATGCCATAAGAAAGACACGCCATTCGCATTGGCGTGTCTCCTTCACAAGACACGCCAATCCGAATGGCGTGTCTTTGCAGTGAATTTTTTTTAAAAAAATTTTGGTACCTAGTCACTCTATTTACTTTCATAAGCAACAATAAAAGATTACGCAATTTTGACAAAGAAAACATTGTTTTTATAAAATTTAAAAAAAGTTTTCACACACATAAAAGCGGCACAAGGGGTTTCGAGCTTAGTCTAGTTACTAAAATATCGATTACACGTCCTAAAAAATATTAAAACTGCTTCAAGTCTTCTTTTTCCCACGAAGACGAGACCAAATCCGTTTTCCCTTTGAAGGCTCCGGGGTTCCTTGTTCATTGATTGGCGACATTGAAGTATTGGTGCGCCTTGAGCGTCGTCTGAACATTTGCAAGGTCTCATCGTCTTCCGCCGTTGACTCTTGCATTGTCGAACCATCTCCCCTATCTTCATGTTGTTCCTCTACTTGGGTTTCTTGCGTCGATTGGTCAAATTGTTGAAGAAGATGTGAATACCCAACATGTTCAAGAGATTGGGAAGTGTTGTCCCGGATGTTAGACATGATGTTACGGTAATGAGGGGGCACCTCTTGAGGCATCGCTTGTATCTCCGTATTGCATGTCCTATGGACTTCGGCAAACCCATGAGCCTGAAAAAAATTGTTAGTGTTAAAAAATATTAATTTATGAAAGATTTTAAATATTAATAAAGATTCATATTAGTAAAACTTACAAGATAAGCAGTGGCTCCTAACGGTGCTTGGTAAGCTTGTTGGAAGGTAGGGCTGATGAATCGGCGAGTTCGATCCCGGTACCAAACCATGTAAGGGTCATTGTAGCCCATGTCACTGTTATCCTCAACACCAAGGAACCTAAATTGGGTCCTCCTACCCCACATAGCTAGGTAAGATGAATGATAATCCGCCCAATTCCTTGAATGGGCACCCCTTTTATCCATTTTATGCAACTTGGGTTCGGTATCAGCAGGTTCAGGGATATTTTGTTTCCACCCAAATTGACGAGCGACCCTATTAGGCAAATGCCACTCAACAATATCGAAACAAATCATAGGTGATACCACAGACCACTCACCCGAGTCATCATAACAAGCTTCAGGCAAAAAAGAGAAGATGGCTTGGGGGTAAGGTTGCCATATAAATTGATCGGGACACATGTTATCTAAAGCATCCCTATACCCGAGTAGAGTGGTTATGGTTGTGCCTTGAGGCCTCCTACGATGCACGCTCAACCACCTACGACCCAACGAATCAACTCGTAGTTGATGTTGTGAACCTAATGGATATGGTCCTTGAATAAAGGGTGGGTTTTCGGGGCCCGTGACTATAGGTCGAGCAATCGTAATCCGCTCCCATGCCCACAATTGTAATAAAATAAGAGGGCCTCCTATATCTCTTGCCTTCATGTTGCTTGACCTATATAAATTACGATATAGAGTGGCAAGAACAGCGCTACCCCAAGAGAAATCATCAATGGTTGTCAAATCCCTCAACAAAGGCAAATATACAACTTGAATATCATTGCCACTCTTGTCCGGGAACATCACAGTTGCCATTAAAATAAGCAAATAAGCTCTTACATATTGATGTAGAACTTGTTCGTTTGCTTGTTCCGGAAGACCACTAAAATTTTCTGTCAACCAACCAATCCTCAAAGAAGCCCCTTTAAGGTCCTCTTCCCCCGGTGTTTGACCTAACAGTTCATATATCAATGCTGTCCAATTATACGCGGATGACCCAGTAACAACATCTCCTCTAATCCTTAATCCCAAAAACACTTGCACATCTTGCAATGTCACAGTAGCCTCACCAACGGTCATATGAAAGGTATGGGTCTCTGGTCTCCATCTCTCAACCAAAGCAGTTATGAAATCTACATTAAATTTTAAACCTACTACTCTATGGATAAAGTAAAACTGAGACTCCCTAATGAAGTCGACTACACGATCACTTACCAAAAACCCCTTGTGCATAGCTAAGTGTGACCTACATCTGAGGGAACCCTTGTCGTCCCCGTCCCATATTGCCTTGCTCTGGTGGGTTTCTTGTTGTGTGAGAACTTCCGGGTTGATCGGTCCTGGTTGAAGACGGTGTTCCATTGATCCTGCACATGTAAAATAACTGTTAGTTTAACATAAATAATACAATTGTTAATTAAAATGAATACGTAAAATACAATGTAAGTTTAACAAAATACCCTTGAGAATTGTTAACTCTCATGGCACAAGTTTTTTTATTATGCCCTATGCCACGACACAAACTACATGACACTCTAGTCTTGCATTTCTCATCCATTTCATTGCGAAATCTTTTACCATGTGGTCTACCTTTTGCCCTTCTATTGAGCTCATCACACACTATTCTAGGACCATTATAATGACCCCAATAAGCCTCATCTTTCAAAGGCTGAAATTTGCTAGCATATCAAGCCAAATGCTCTCCCGTTGTGTAGCTAATGTCCACAAATTGGCTTGCATTTAACTTCATTTTTTTACAAACCGCGTACACATGTGAACAAGGGTACTTGTACGTTTGGAACTTGTTACAAGTACATCTCCTCTTTGACAAATCAACGGTGTGCAAATGGCTACCACGTGACACATTTTTTGAACCTCTACGTGTTGTCACTTGGTACAACCCTCCAACATGGTCAAAAGATAAAACCTTGTGGTATGCTCCTTTCTTGCAATTTTCTTCTAACAAATGTGTGATTTTACTACTATAATGTTGACCCCGCAACAAACGTTTCCTTGCCTCTTCACGACGCTCAACAAAATACGCATTGACTCTAAAAAATATACATTGCACAAGTGCGGTGATGGGAAGAAAACGTGTTCCTTTAAGCACATTATTAAATGCCTCAGCCAAGTTTGTAGTCACTATGCCATATCTATGACCACCATCATGACAAATTGACCACTTCTCTATTCCTACATCAGCTACATAATGTTGTGCATCCCTATCCATCTCACCTAGACGGGCAAATCCAATGTCAAACTTCTTTTCTTGAAATTGCATAGCCGTTGAACCAAACATATTTTTAACTTGTACATTCCTAAATCTAGTGTTAACATTAGAAGCCAAATGACGAATGCAAATCCTATGAAAAGCATGAGGCTCCTCCCATCCACTACCAACTTCACTCATTGCTTTCATTATCCCCGCATGTCTATCGGATATGACACACAACCCACTTCTTTTTGTTACAAAGAGTCTTATACAAGCCATGAACCAAGGCCAACTATCACTATTTTCAGATTCAACAATAGCAAAAGCAACAGGAAAAATCTGGTTATTAGCATCAATTGACATAGCCGTCAAAATTGTTCCTTTGAACTTCCCGTACAAGTGTGTGCCATCTATGGTTAAAACAGGCCGACAATGTTCAAACCCTTCAATGCATGGTTTAAATGCCCAAAAAACACGCTTGAATGTATGCACATTTGAGTCTCCTATGGGTGTGGTTGACCATTGGACTACTGTACCAGGATTAGATTCTTTTAAACCTTGCATGAAACGAGGTAACATCTCATACGATGCATCCCAATCACCGAAAATATCCCCAATTGCTCTTTGTTTTGCATTCCAAGCTTTGGCATATGATATTTTGTAACCAAAATTAGATAAAATGAGTTCAACAACAGACATCACCTTATATCCCCAATCCCCCTCAACATAGTTACGAATCAAATGACTTATGAAACCCCGTTTCAAATTAAAGTGGTCTCGAGGAACCATGTCACCAACACACGAAGAGTCAAGAGGACCTTTGTATGTGACAATTGTAAATGCTTGAGAATAAGGGTCTTTTCTTGTCGCTCTTAACCGCCAATTGCAAGGGTTAGGAGATCGACCACATTTATAAGTGACAGTGTCAGGCTTTGATTCGGCAACCTTGAAAAATTGATTTGCTTGAACACTATAAAATATCACCTCATCACTTATTGAAGCTTTGTTTGTGAAGACTTGTCCAACGGCAAACTCTTTCCCTTTTTCATATCGAACCATACTCTCCCATGTTTTCCAACTATTCAATTCATCCTCATCTAATGGATCAACCTTATTAAACTCAACAATTGGTGCACTAGCAAAAACAAGATCATCATCACCATCTTTCTCAATTACCATCAAATTCTCATCAAGTGTGGCGAACTCCTCATCAAACTCATCACCCTCTAAGTTCCCATCAAATTCCCCCTCATTTATATCATTAGCCTCAAGAGATACAAA
>JAIUZE010001914.1:0-33315 GCA_022085475.1 Heliosperma pusillum | reverse complement strand
GCAATGTTAGGCCTCTTCGCTAGTACGGTAGTCTCAACAGTCGAATCTTCCTCGAAAATAAAACTGTTGAAGACGGAGTCAGAAGTATTCAAGTCTTCCTCCTGAACAGTCTTATCTAACCCTAACTCAAGTCAGAAGTAAGAAGGTTCTTTCGGGCTCTGGATCCGCTTCCACTAACTCGGGCCTTTGGGACCTGCGCATACACAACTATAGAGAGAAAAATAAGAACAGTCTTAAGGAATTAGAAATTCCTTAAGACGAGACAGAAATAAATAAACAGAAAATTAAATTGCCTCCCCGGCAACGGCGCCAAAATTTGATGCGAGTCGTTATACACCAAAAATAAAAGCCTAAGTATACTAACTAAAGAAGATAGCAGAAGTAGGGTCGATCTCCATAGGGAGGAAATTAACTAACTGTAATCTAAGTCTGCCAGTCACAGTCTGGGAGTTTTGATTTGGTTTTAAACTAAACTAAATAAGATTTAAGGGAAGAGAAATAAAAGTAGAGGTTAACACGAAATAAATCAGATAAAGGAAAAATATGCTAGGATTTGGTCTACTGCAATATCGGCATCTACGGGTCAACTAAGTCAGTCAATCTATCAATAAGAAGGGCAATGGTTTTCTCCTCTCGGTCTCAAACCACCCTAGGGATTTTCCTAATTAACTCTCGCCCTCTTAGGAGTCACCTATCAATTCTAAGCAAGCCTTTCCCTTCCAATCTCTCGATCCAGGTCGGGGTTAACTACCTAGCTAGTCTCCTGCGTGCACTCATTCGACTAACCTCAATTATACTGCTTAGATTGATTCTCATATTCAAGATTAACTAATATACTCTATCCTATCATGCCTTTATTACAGTTTTCCTCATCCTAACATATAAGGGAATTAGCTACTCATACTATTAATGATGCTCGCAATAAAGACGATTGAATATATGACATTAGACATGATATAATCGTAATTAACAAGCATAAAGAACAATAACGCAGCAATTAAGAAAGGTAAAACAGTAATTAAAACTAGAACAAAGATTAAGAATAAAGGAGAGAAAAGAGTTTACAATCTTAGCAAATCCGGCGTAAAGAACAAATCCGCGTTGATAATAAACCCGAATGTAAACTTAAAGATTAAGAAAGTTCATAAACTAATGGTGAATGATAAGTGTCTGCTAAGTAGTCGATCATAATCATTAATGACGAACTAAGAGTCTTATATAATGCATAACACGACTTCTAACCTAATTAGTCTACGGACTTAAGGCCCGTGACAGATTTCACTCGATCGAGGGAAAATCCCCTTCGATCGAGGCCTTTATTCGAGAATATCAGTCGATCGAGGACTTCATCCACTCGATCGACCAATTCTTCAACAGCTACCCCTCGATCGAGCAGATGACAGCTCGATCGAGGTCTTCTCTAGCAACAAATCCTCTCGATCGAGTAGAGAGTCACTCGATCGAGACTTCTTCATCAGTACTCCCCTCGATCGACCAAAGATATGGTCGATCGAGGTCCTCTGGCCTTGCATATAGTGTTGGTCGTGGCTTTGGACTTGATTGTGAGCGGTTGTACGCTTTCCCATGCAAGAGCTTCTGTTCCGTTCCTTCCATTCTCCTAAATGCATGCAAAGTGGACTGTTTTGGCTCGGTTTCCGCTACTACGCAGCTTGTACCTACAAAATGGTAATGAAAGTACAAAGTAGCCAAATAGGGGCATATAGTGACATAATATCACCTAAATGACATAGAAATGCGTGCATAAATGGACTTAAAAAGTCTATATAAAATACACGCAACAGAGCTCAAATAACAGGTTTTAAGCAACGAGATGAAGAAACCCTCTATGTGGAATGGGAACGATTCAAGGAGATAATATGATCGTGCCCACATCATGGGTTAAGTGAATGGTTCTTGGTGCAACAATTTTGGAATGGGTTGTATAAAGATTCAAGAGGGATCTTGAACATGAGATCTAATGGGAGATCCATCGAGGTTGGAGATGATAAAACTTGAGCTAGGATAGAATAGATGGCGACCCATAACTCCCAATTTAGTAGGCCACGAAAAGCTACTAGAGGAGGAATTCATGAAGTTGATTCCGTCACACAACTAAGTGCCAATCTTGGAGCCCAATTGAGCTCCTACATGGAGGCCGTGAACCTCAAGATGGACAAGCACATGACTCTTGTCCAACAATCTCAAACCTCTTCTTCCCAACAACTTATGAAACAAGTGAATGCTATGGTGATGGCACCAAATCTTCCTCAAGGAGTGTGTGAGTGTTGTGAGACCTATGGGCATGACTCTCAAGAGTGTAGAGGATCGGTTGAACAAGCAAACGCCTTCCAATCTGATAGACAAGGAACCCCTTACTTTAACTTCTATAATGAGAACACAAAGACCCATCCAAACTCTCTTACAAAAGCCAAAATGACTTAAACACTCAACCAACAAAAATTCAATCAAAATCAACAACAATACAACCCACCACCACAAAATCAACCTCCCATGCAACAACAAGTTATAGACCAATCTTTTGACCTTCAAAAAGCGGTCCTCCAATTGCAAAAAGACAATCAAGCCAAAGATATCATAATCAACAACATCCTTGCCCACAACAAGATGCTTGAAACACAAGTGACTCAAATAGCATCGGGAAGTTCTTTAGGGGGAAAGGTCAATTGCCTCCACAAGGTAAACCACCCAATAATGAAACCGCCAATGCCATACAATTGAGGTGTGGAAAGCGTTATGACGGTCCAAAGATGCCAAGTGAAGATGATAATGGCGAGGGAGAGAAAGTGGTAGATGATTTATTGGTGGAAAATGAAGTCATTGAGTTGGATGACAAGGAAGAGGAGAGTTCTTCAAGTGAACAAGTTGTCAATGAAAAGAAGAATGTGGAGGAAACAAACAGCAAGAAGGTTGAGGAGCCTATAGTGATAAGGCTTCCTTTTCCTAGTAGACAAGCAAAGACCAAGTTAGACAAGCAACTTGGCAAGTTCATGGACATTGTCAAAAACTTGGAAGTTTCCATCCCATTCACCGATCTAATCACTCAAAGCCCCGCCTATGCAAAATTTATGAAAGATATCCTCACAAGAAAGAAGTCATTGAATGGAGTTGAAATCGTGGCATTCACCGGAGAATGTAGTTCCTTTCTACAAACCCCCACTCCTCCAAAATTGAAAGATCCGGGTAGTTTCTCTATCCCATGCACTATAGGTAGGCTCCACACAAATTGACAAAGCGTTGTGTGACTTGGGAGCAAGTGTGAGTGTGACTAGGGCTGAGCAAAAATATACGATACGGTTTATTATACGTATCCGATACGATATACGGTTTCAATTATACGGATTTCCGTATATCCGATACGAATTTCCGTATATACGATACGGTTTATAAAAAACCGTATCGGATACGTATCGGCAAAATTTGAAACCGTATATACGGTTTCCGATACGGTTCCTAATAATATAAAATATAAAAATAAAATCATAAAACCACTAAACGTCGAGTATATCCGTGACTCAATCTTATTACTTTTATACATTTTTAAGTTATTTATTCTTATAATATGTAATACTCTTTTAACTTATTAAGAAAAATCGTAAAATCACAAAAAAAAAAAAAATAAGACATAAAATTTTACATAATTAAATGAAAAACTGGATACCGGATATACGGTTTCCGGATATACGGAAAAACCGGATATACGGTTTCCGGATATACGGAAAATCCGTATCGGATAAGGATACTCAAAATTGAGATTTTTAAAACCGGATATCCGTTACGGTTTTCAAAACCATATCGGATATACAGTTTTGCTCACCCCTAAGTGTGACGCCTTATTCTGTATGTAAGAAGCTTGGTATGGGAGACCTCAAATGCACCAACATCACACTACAAATGACAAATCGATCTACAAAGCAACCTTTGGGTGTCTTGGAGGATGTCCCGGTTAGAATAGGAAAATTCTTCATTCCGGTGGATTTCATAGTTCTTGATATGGCAAAGGATTTTCAAATCCCTATCATTCTTGGCAGATCGTTCTTGCACACCGCTGGGGCAGTAATTGATGTGAAACATGAGAAATTAACTCTTGAGGTAGGGGATGAAAAGATCACATTCAACTTGCAAAGTGTTATGAAGTCTCCAAATCTTGGAGAATCATGTTACATGATTGACATTATCGATGCTTTTGTTGAGAAGTTACACTTAGCTTCTTGATGAAAGACCATTTGGAGGCAATCCTGACCATAGAATCAAGGGATGTCATGGGAGATTTACATGGGTTTGAATTTGACTTACTTGAAGCAACTTTTGAAGGAAGGGAGCTTGATGAGGAGATATTATTAAGACTTGAGTCTATCATCAAAACTACTTGTGCGGTTGAGGTACAAACTCCTTCTCTTAAACCCCTTCCGTCAAACTTAATGTATGCTTATCTTGATGATTCCAAATGCAAACCCGTGATTGTGAATGCCCTTCTTGATGATGTACAATTAGATGCCTTGTTGTGTTTGTTGCGAAAATATGAGAAAGCTATAGGCTATAGCTTGGATGATTTGAAGGGAATTAGTCCCGAATTGTGCAATCATAGAATTCATATGGAAGATGACCACCAACTTAGGAGGCAACCACAAAGGAGACTTAACCCCACCCTACAAGAAGTTGTCAAAATTGAGGTTATAAAACTAGTGCACACCAGGATCATCTACCCAATCTCCTATTCTGATTGGGTTAGCCCCGTGCAAGTGGTGCCAAAGAAATTTGGCACCACGGTAGTTAAGAATGATAAGAATGAATTGGTGCCTACTAGGATGGTAACGGGGTGGAGAATGTGTATAGACTATAGGAGGTTGAATGCCTCAACTAGGAAAGACCACTTCCCTCTCCCCTTCATTGACCAACTACTTGAGAGACTTGCCTCCAACAAGTACTTTTGCTACCTTGATGGCTACTCGGGATTTTTCCAAGTCCTCATCAACCCAATTGACAAATCTAAGACCACCTTCACATGCTCATATGACACATTTGTCTATAGGAGAATGTCGTTTGGCCTATGCAATCCACCGGAAACACTTCAAAGATGCATGATGAGCACATTTCCCGACTATATTGAATCCATCATGGAAGTTTTTATGGATGATTTTAGTGTATATGGGAAAGACTTAGATGTGTGCTTGTACAATTTTGATTTAGTTTTGCAAAAATGTGAAGATGTGAGTTGTTGGAAAATTGCGTACCTTAATAGCGAATAGGTACGATGATCGACGTGTCGCTTTCTGTCTACGAAGCCGAAACCGAGATTTATCCCGATAGCTACTAGAGTCACCAGATATAGTCACACCCCAAATTCCAAAGCTCCAATTTCATTGAGAGTTTAACCGTGATTATAGTATTTGTATGAATTGTGTTGTGTGTTGTTATCTATTGTTGTATGTCAAACACTCATATACATAACCCTTATATAACACATTATAATGACAATTACAAAAGAGGAATAAGGAGAATAATGAGCATTAAAACTAATTCAATGACCCATTATTCTCACCTTAATCACAAATCATTATCACACAGATAATGTAACAGTCACAACTAATGTGGCCGTTAATTACGGAATTTCAATACTCCCACTTGGCCACACATCCGAGTAAAGAACTCCTACTTGGCCACAAAACCAAGCTGATCCAAAAACACGGCTTAATAAGAACTATCAACCACGTCTCATACATAAAAATGGGGCGTGCGACCAAATATGTAACAAGTAGCGTTATATTAAGTCTCCATAAAACTAACACAACACTTTCACACTAACGATTCCCCAGATCATTGAAAAAACACCGCATCATATACTGTCCCCTAATGCATTAACATATTATGTATTTACATACATAATATAACCGTCGGTCGGGCTTAACATGGTGTAGTTGAATTGACCATTTCTTAGACACTAATGAAAATCTATCTTAATTTGACTACTTTCCTAACATGACCCGTTGAACCAACGATTTTATGATTCTCCAAAATCCCGCTAAAGTAGCAACATCAAATCTCGATTTCATCTCAGAGCTCTAAGTCAAAGGGCTTCGTACCAAAATAGGACACACAAGTCCAAAAGGGCTCACACAATAACAAATTAGGGAATCATCTGTCACTCCTAACTGTCGACAAAACACACATAGTATGATATATGTGTCACAACATAGCTCCCACTACGATGGGCATATCATGCTTCTATGTCGTACGAATCATAAGTCTAGATACTACATAAGTATCTAACCCAAGCAACTAGATTTATATACACAATATCCGATCCAAAACTTGTGATTCGGTTCAAAGCTTTAGTACGAAAATAGGGTAAATTTTCATACTTCAACTAAAAAAATCTCATCTTAGACTTACTAAAGCGACTATATAACGAGTCAATATATTCTCCGTTCAACTCATGTACAAAGATAAACTCCACCACTCACTAAGTGTTAACGTGACTCAGTCTCATCTTGCCCACTACACAAGTGTCAAGGGGATTACCCGTGTGACTAGGCAATCTAAAAGCTTGATGATATCTTATGTGCCTCATCCTGCAGCAAATGCATATGAAAATTTTCAAAAGAAACAAAATCTTTATCCAAAAAATGCTCATCATCAAACAAATTCACAACTCAACAAGATTAAACATAAGTTGACGCTTTTGCACAATTAGCTCAACACATGAACTAATAAAGAACACATCTTAAAAAATATAATGCATTACTCATCTTGTTAGTCTTATTTGATGACAACTCTTAGTCCCACATAAGAACTAATCTACTCTTACCACAAAGGCCAAAGTAAAATTCACATGATTACATATCATTGTGTGAGCGTGTAAAGTATTGATTAGGTAACAAATTACTTATCAATCACAAAATTGATGTTCAACCATGTACTAAACAAGGTACACATAAAAATACCAACTACACTAGAACAAGAAACAGTACTCTAATCGTTTCTTGCAATCAATCATAGGTTTAGACATAACCAAAATATTAATATTCTTCTAAACTACCAACATGTCACCAATTAATAAAGAGAATTTTATTCTCCAATATAGTTTTGACATAACAACGTCAATTCCACAATTCCAACTAAATCATCACACAAATGGCTTTTTAAATAAGTATGGTAGACCTCTAACACACGAACACGCTTAAGAGATACACAAATTTATCATCTTAATCTTTTGAGATGGGCTCAACTGATCGATCCATGTGTACAAATTTCTCAAACAACTTGATTTAAGAAAATAATCTTCACATCCATCTGAAAACAAAATCCAAATAGATAACTAAAAATTAGAAGAAAAGCGGAACGGAACCTAACATTTTGAGAATGTATCTCATAATAGTCTTAAACCTTACTGTCACAAAGACACACATTGTCACAATATATTTATGCTCTCATTTAACGATCCATTTGTATTACTTGGTGAATACTCTCACTTACTAAAAGTGATAGCTCTCACTTACTAAAAGTAGTAAAAACAACTGAATATTTAGGATAGCTCCCACTATCCTCCATAATGAGCAAAACATCTCAAGGACCAACCTTATGTTAATCCTTATTACTTGACATACAAGTTAACATTTACTTATCAGTAGACAAAGTCTCATATTTACTATGGATCATGGAACTACTCCCACTATCCAAATATGAAGAGAAGTTAAAAACCATTCTTGGTGACTCAATGAGTTCACAAATGCTCCCACTCAACAAAGAATAGTTTTTGCATGTAACAAATACAAGATAAAAGTCTACTAGTATTCATCGAACACTTGGAAACACGTCAAAGTGAAAAAATATTGTGGGTCACTTAAAGCACAAAGTTGAATAAATATTAAGGCATAAATGACCAACCTATTATCCAAAAGTTATTTGGAGTAGGCAAAATTTCCTCAAAACATATTTAAGGAATCCTTCTCTTAGCTAAAAGAAGGAAAAAAAACTTGATCATCGTCATACTCACTTAACCATGTCAAGTGATGTAAAATTCCTTAACCATAACAACCTTTTGTCAAAACGATTAGGAATTCTAAGATCTAACACACATATTTTTCCTCATTTACACTTCGAACATATCAAAGATTTATTCGCAACCAACACATTTACTAAAAGTTCAAAGTCGGTTTTCACCTTTACCATAAAATATTTGAACGTATCAAATCATTTATAAAACGATAAAAGAATGAATACACTCCCATATAAAGTGAATCATCTCAAATGAAAATTGAAAAACATACGGTCACATGATGCTCCTTAACATTTAAATACCCACAAATAAAATAAAAATAAATTGAAATATAAAAGTTAAAGACAATGAACATATGTTAAAATGTAATCAAGCAGAAGAATAAAAAATAATGCGGTGAACATATATATTGTGGCCAAACGCATAGCCATAATAAATATTGACACGAGGTTAAATAATAATCCGTGATTTCCGATAAACTAATTATTGAAAAATAATCTTGCACTCTAATTGCGTAGAGAATTAACACATCAAAATAGCACAAAGCTTCTTTGAAAGAAAAACAATGTAGCATCGCTAAAAATCGAATTGTCCATCGACAAATAATAGATTGACAACTACGAGTTATAAATATTCCCACTCTGTTTCTAAATCCACAAAGGACAAGAATTAGCAGCAGATGTAAGAAACACCTATATAACTCGAAGTCATGGAAAAAATGTCATTTGGCTCGAATCTTTTATGAACCAAATTAATATTATTTCCACATTATCCTCTCGTCGACACTAAGTCGGACATGTTTAAGAAATACCGCATATTTTTCCTCAATAGTAAGAAAAACATAGACCATTAATAATCTTATCGGGAGTCATCAGCCACACGACGCCCTTTTCTCCCGCCTCAATAAGTTTGAGACTTGTACTAAGAATTGGGTGTACTAACAACGAAACATCAAGAGTTTTTCATTTTTCCTAATCCCATAATTGTATGGCATTCAAATACCTATGGAAAAAACAACTCCTTACGTCAATCAATGTCGTGTTTAAAAGGTACAACATCTCATGTAAGATAAACATAACCGTGACAGTCCTTTAAACACTTTCGGAACAAAACGCATAGTCTTGTACACTACGTCAAAACGAAAATGACTTTCATTTAGCCTCACGCTACACAAGCTATAAGACATGTCTCAAAACTAATTAATAAGTCTACATACAAATTAACATTTTTTTGCATGTATCAAGCTTACTATATTTGAACAAATACTTACTCGTAAAAACACAGCTTTTCGTAATCCTACTCCTTAGTAAGATATTCAACCTCGATAATAGTGATCACAAATATCTCAAAATTGTCATTATTAATAAGATACTAAATCTTATCGTGCTAGTTATTCATGTTTAATCTGCCTTACCAACGGTGAACAAATCACCAAAAACTCTTGTTGTCATACAGAAGTATATGGATTAAGGCACAATTCAAAAAAATTAAGTTATTAAAATTCCTTCATTTATATTGTTCGTTCAAAAATTTAGCTAAGCTCATAATCATCACAAACACCATAAACAAGAAATTTCAACAACTTAATTAACTCTTAAGTTAAATGAAATAAACTCAAATAACCATTAAAAAATGCTAAAGAAATTAGCTATTACCCTTATAATATCGGCTAAACAAATTAGCACAAACTATAATATCACTTAGATATTAGTCAAACACTATGCAAAACTGTTATAACGGATGTAAGAAACATAAATAAGTACGTGAAAAAGGACAGCAGATTTACGTGGTTCACTAACAACTTGTTAGCTACGTCCACCGACAGAATGGAAGAATATTATTGATCTTGAGGAATTACAGATTTCAGAGTATACTCGTAAGAGTATTCAGATTTCAGATAACTCAGACAGAATGACAGAATTCTGAATGAATAAAACAGACAGCTTATGAGAGTTTATATAGTACTCTCATTACAGATGTTTCCTAAACAGATATATGAAACCCTATAGTAATCTTCTAAACAGACAAGGAAACTAAATAATAGTTTCCTAAACAACTAAGGAAACTAAATCAGATGCGGAAACCGAATAGATTCAAGTAGTAGTCTTTTTTATGTTTCCTAAACAAATAATAGTTTCCTATTTGGCCATCCTTGGAACAGTTTGTGCTTCCCTCACCCCTATGTAGGAGTAGTCTTTTTTATGTTTTCGGCTATTGTTTTCATGATAGCATGTCCATTAGGTGGTGAAGGTCTTTGTAAGTATTTTGAACACTTTGTTTTTAGACTCGCAGGTCTGTCCGAAGGACAGATTAAACTTTGAATGTTTCTGGCCTTGCTCAAGGAAGCACTAGTTATTTTGACTGCTTGCTTTAACCGTTACATTTGTTGTAAGGTGTTTAACAAAGCTCTAGCATGTCGAGGACGTACCTCGTGGTTAAGTTTAAGAGTCATTCCAAGACGTAGCATGCATGCGTTTTTTGTTTTGTGGCCCAGGGGAGTAATGGCCTTGTTCAATAGCTACTTGTGGTGGGGGTTGCCTCTGGGGCACTGGTAAGTTGTTGTTTTCTTGCCCGCACCCAGAGCGTGTGCCCGCCAATTGAGGGTGTCCGCAATAGAATTGGTTAGGCAAGGCCGTGTGCATTTCACCTCGCATTCAAGACCTAAACTCTTGTTGTACCACACACATGAATGTTAGCTGAGGTTAGTGAATTAGAGCATTTGTTCCAAAAAGTAAGAAAGTTCATTTAAGCGAATGGAAAATACCTTGTGTCCCCCTATAGAGTGAAAGAATAACTGCCATACATAGGGAGCTATAGCACACATAGCTTAAAAATTTTTGGAAATGACTCTTTTGCTGCAAAAATTTCAAAGGGAAATAAAGTTGAAGAGTAAATGCTATCTACACAAAGACTCTTTTGCTTTTTTCGACTGTTTTAGATATAATATGTTCCATGGTTTGTGTATGAGTTGGTCTTGCATAATCATCAGTCTGTATGCACCAGTGCCAACTGAAACTGAACTTTCCACCTGATAGGGTCCTTCCCACTTGTAGGGAAATTTTCCTGCCTTGTGGTTCTTGGTATTCTGAAATACTTTCCAGAGGACCAGGTTCCCTACTTCCAGAGTTCTGATCCTGACATTCTTGTTGTATGTTCTGGCTACTGATTGTTTGTATAAAGCCATCCGAATGTGGGCACTAACCCTCCGCTGGTCCACTGTATCCAGTGCTTTGGCCATTTCCACGTGGTTCTGTTCCCTCGGTGAATGCCTTAGCCTCAATACATTTGAAGAAGTAGTTTGTCATTGCAAGCATGAACACTCTTCTCCCTGGGCTCTGGGTAGTTTTCTCACGTTGTCCATTCCCCACTTTATGAATAGCCAAGGTGAGATTATCGGATTTAGGGGTTCTTCTAGCTAGTGGTATGTAGGCGATGGCCTCTGAAATGCATTGCATTTCTTGATGTATTGCAAGGCATCTCTATGCATTTTTGGCCAGAAGAACCCTTGTCTCATTGCTTTGTTGTTCAGGCTCCCGCCCCTTGCATGGTTTCCACATTCGCCATTATGGATGGCATGCAAGACTGTTTGTGCTTCCTCCTCGACTAGGCACCTTAGGTATGGTCCTGCTAGCGACCTTTCGAAGAGCACGCCAACGATCAACACGAATCAAGATGCTTTCATTTTGAAACTTCGTGCATCTCCTCTATTTTTTGGGAGTGTGCCTTTCCTGAGCCATTCGATGTACGACCTTCTCCAGTCCGTGTTTTCTTGTGGTACCACGGTGCTTAAAAGAATTTTGACTCCGTCCACTTGCTCTTGCTTTACTTCGACCAGAGACTTCTCAGCTTCCCCCTTGTTTCTCCTGGTACTCGGAATATTGCTGGTTGTAGCACATGGACAATAGGTATGTTAGAGAGTTCACGTTTAAATATTGCTCCAAGGTTAGCCAGGGCGTCTGCCTCGGGATTCTGCTCGTTGGGGATTCGTCCGACTTTGAACGTTCTGAATTTTAGGGTTAACTCTTTTGCCAACTTTACGTAGGCAATCATCTTTGAGTCTTTGGTTGCATATGAGTTGTTAATCTGGTTGAATATGAGTTCCAAATCGCAATATGCTTAAAGGTTCTTGACACCTAGGTCTAGCGTCACCTGCATCCCCAATATGAGTGCTTCGTACTCTGCTCATTGTTGGTTGCCTTGAATTCGCAACGGATGGTCCTAACTATCATATCCTCTTGTGTTGATCAGAGTGCTAGGCCTACTCCTTCCACCCTTTAACTAGAGGCATCGTTTGCATGTAGAGACCAGATTTGATCCCTTCCCCTTTCGCTCATCGACACGACCTCCACAACTACCTTTGTATGTAGGTTGGGGCTGAAATATGACATAAAATTGGCCAAAGCCTGTAACTTTATCGTCGTTCTTGGCTTGAACCTTATATCATAACCGCTGAGGTGGAATGACCATTTGGCCGTTCTTCCTGAGAGTTATGGTTTCCTCATCACAGCTTTCAGAGGATGGTTAGTGACAACAAATATAGCATGGGCCTCGAAATAAGGGAGCAACTTGTATGAAACAGTTATTAAAGCCAAAACCAATTTTTCAAGAGATGTGTACCTGGTTTCTGGAGGAGCAGAGACTTGCTGACATAATACAATGGCTGTTGTGTTTTGCCTTGCTCTCGTGCTGAGACCACGCTTAGTGCCGCTTATTTGACTGACAGGTTCAAGAAAAGTGGTTCTGCTGGTTCCGACTTGGCTAGTAGTGGTGGGGAGCTTAGATAATGTTTTCACTCTTTAATTTGAATGCCTTATTGTGTTCCTATGTCCATTCGAATGTCTGGCTCTTCTTTAAGACATCATAGAAGAGCCTACATCTCTGCGAGGATTGAGCAATAAATCTGCCTAGTGCTGCAACTTTTCCTGCTAGGCGTTGAACGTCTTTAGGTCTTTGTGGGGACTCTAGTTGGATTACTGCCTCGATGTTCTCCGTGTGAGCTTCTATTCCCCCTCTTTATAACTATGTATCCCAGAAACTTCCCAAAAGTGACCTCGAAGGTGCATTTAGATGGATTTAGTTTCATCTTATATTATGTCAGGGTGCTTAAGGTGTTTGCTAAGTGTTCCAAGTGCATATTGGCCTTCCTAGATTTAACTACTATGTGATCAACGCACACCTCCATTATTTTTCCTATGTGTTGTTTGAACATTCGGTTTAACAGCATTTGATAGATTGTACCGGCGTTCTTTAGTCCGTAGGGCATCACGTTGTAACAATAGATTCCTCAGTCAGACATAAACACCGTCTTCTATTGATCTTCTGGATGCATCTTTAGCTGATTATATCCGCTCCTAGCGTCTAAGAAAGTGAGCGTTTCATGACCGGCAATGGCATCCACCATGGCATCGATACGTGGAAGTAGAAAAGGGTCCTTGGGACAAGCTTTGTTTAAATGTGTGAAGTCCACACATATCCTCCACTTGCTTTTCTTTTTTTTTTGTACTACCACCACGTTCGATATCTCTCTAGGTACATTACTTCCTGATCTTTCCTGCCGCCAGCAGGTTATCTACCTCTTGGTTGATTACCTGGATTCTTTCAGCCGCAAATTTTCTTCTCCTCTGCTGTACCGGTTTGCGGGCCGAGTTCACGTTGAGCTTGTGTGTTATTAAAGACGGATCTATCCCTACCATATCAACATGGGACCAAGAAAAGCAGTCCATGTTAGTTTTAAGGAATATAATTTATTGTTCGCGTGTGTTACCTGTACACTATAATCCTATTTGCACTGTTTGCTCTGGGTGAAGTTCCTCTAGGTTGACCTTGTCTAGCTCTACTGTCGGGGGTTCGATGTCTTCAGCCTCGATGCATTGGTTCTGTTATTGCTATGCTGGAGGGCGAGCTGTGGCGTTCAGTGCCTTCTTGTAGCATCCTCTAACATCTTTCTGATCTCCACGCACTTCCTCTACTCCCCATGGAGTTGGAAATTTGAGGCATTGGTGGTATGTTGTGGGAATTGCTTTCATTAAAAGCAGCCAATGCCTACCTAAAATAACAATATAGGTAGGGGGCCCACTAATGACCAGGTACCTTATCTCCTTAGTAACTCCTCCAGCGTAGGCAGGTAAAATTATCTCTCCCAACGAGTGGGCTGTTTCCCCACTAAAGCCCACCTGGGGCACATATTTCTTATGCGGGTCATTATCACTTAACCCCATGCTTTTCAAAGTTTCAAGCATGATTAGGTTAACCGAACTTCCCGTGTCTATCAGAATCTTCTTCACCGTGCAATTTCTAATGGATAATGTTATAATGAATGTGTCATGATGGTCTTCTGAGGTAACCTGAGCGTCAAGATCGTCAAACGTGATTGCTGGTAGGTTTGCGTGGTTCACCCTGCAGAAAGATTCTGGGCGGCTCTCCTTTGACTATGTTGCATGGTGTTTTGCTGCCGAATAGGTTAGTTCACACAATTCTGACCCACTTGTTATTACGTTAACTATTTTGGTGCATATAAGGGGTGCAGCAGGCAGAGCCTGGTTGGCAGATCATACTTTTCCCTACTTACCCCCACGCAATAACAGGTGGTCAAGGTTTCCCTGGTTGCACTAGTACTTCACCTCTCGCCGTAGTGATATGCAATCGTCAGTATTGTGCCCATGGTCATTGTGGAAGTCGCATTTTTTTGTGCTATCCTTTTTTGTCGGAATGACCCTCTGCTGATGGCCTGGGCCAATTAACCTTGTCCCCAAGCTCCTTTTGGGCCTTGTGCTGCCCCGTAATGTTGGTTGAAAATCCATACTCGCTTACCCTGGGGGTAGATTATCTCTCCAAGCTTCGGATACTTTATTAATTACATTCCTGTTATACGGCTTTGGTTTGTCTTCCCTTTTTCTCCTTGATTTTTCCTCATGAACCTGTATCTGGTGGACGTACCTCTCCTGCACATGGTGTCCTCTTCAAGCCTGACTGCTGCCATGGCCTGGGCATGTACGTCCTCGAATGTTCGACAGGGGTACCTTGTTAGCTTCTTATAGAGGTCTGAATCCTGGTAGAGCCCATGTCTAAATGCTAATACCGCCGTGAGCACGTCACAGTCTCAAATTTCCACGTTTCTTTATTGAATCTGGCGACGAAATATTTGGTGGTTTCATTGAACAATTGTACTGTCTTGTAGAGGTCACTGGTCTGCTTTTATGGCTCTCTGTTGCTGGCGAATTGTTGATTGAACGCATTTACCAGATCAACAAAGGAGCATATGGATCTGTTGGGCAGGCTGACAAACCATTGTAGAGCTGCCCTTGATAGGGCTTGAACTCTTTTCACATACATGCCTCCTTAAGGGCCCCGGTTGCAGCTATTACCATCATCTTCTCCTTGAATTGACTAATATGATAAGAAGGATCTGCGGTGTCGTCATAAAGTTTCATGGTTGGTGCATTAAATCCTTTTGGCACCGATTCACGTGATATGGCGTCTACGAATGACGAGTCGGCATAGCTATTTGGTGTCACCTTTTCTAGCGGAATGGGCATTCCTGGTATACGACTTATCATGTTTCGAAACTTCATGTACTGCTGCTCCATATATTCATTGTGGATAGGATATGGGTGGCACAAGAGGTGCGATGATTTCAGCGTGCCGCCCCTGTCCATGTCGTTAGTGGGCTCTGCTGATGAAATGGAGGAGTTGGCATGACTTCGGGCCTCCAGCCTACTATTTGCTGATTGGGCATAACTGTGTCAGGTGGCTGGTTAGTTGAAACAAATAAACTAGATGAAGTATTAGCTGTTGGGGGCTCCGCACCGATTGTCCTAGACGAATCTGAGGACAGGTCCCCGAATCCTAATAGAATGATGGGTTGGCTTGGTGGAGTTCTGCAGCAGGAGCTCACCCAAGGGGTCTTGATGATCAAGTCACAAACAAGACAAGTCTGACCCCAAGGACCCCTCAGATGGAGGCTCGAGTTACAAGGTCCAAACAACAAGCTATGACAAGCCAAGACCAAGCCAGACAAGCTACACCAGTGAGGAAGACAGTCCAGGGCTCAACAACCCATGCCAAGCCCCAACACAACCCACATTACCCACACAAGACAGAAACAAAACCATTCAGGACCAGGCAGACCAATCAACTAACCCTGCACCTAGGAGGTACACCATAGCATCCCAACCACCCCCACCATGGCCTACCATCAAGCCAACCCTCTAAGATACAAGTTTGCCCAGGACAAACCCTTTTGAAGTCTAGCAAAAACTCATGAAACAGACACCCCAAGCTAGAGTCCATTGAGCAGCATAGCAGAGGTAGTACATGTTCAGATGTGGTTTTCTTTTGCCTAAGTCAACTTGTCCTCATCCAAGGCAGGTTTATCTAAGTTCTAATAAGAGTGGAGAGTCCCAAGGAGCAACAAAACACCCAGAGCAAAGCAGCAAGACAACAAGAACAACAAAGTTCTATTTCAGGAAAAATACAAAAACTGCTTTATTGCTTTTTTGCATCAGTCTCTTTGTGTCTTTTGTGTCTGTACTAGCTAGTTGTTAAACTCGTCCTCTTGTGAGGTTCTTAATTAGTGTCAGTTGAAGTAGTTTAGGTCCTAAGCTGGCCCTTGGATGATCTATACATCCAATGGTTCACAAGATATAAGCCTCCCTATATAAGGAGGTCTTGTATGTTGTTGTAAGGCAGACTTTTATGAATGAATTAACTTGAGAAATTCCTCAAATATATCAAACTTGTGCTAAGAGCTGTAGTTTGAACCAAGCCTGATACATCTTCAAGGTGTCTGATCAGTGACTTGTATTGTGAGTCAAGTTATATCTGTGCCTTGCTGTGGTTAACTTGCTTGCTGTTTGAGCTTAGTCTAGGGTGTTTGTGCCATGCTGTAACACTTTATACTTGTCTCATCACTAGTCTTTGAGTCCCTTCTCTTGTGCTTTGCTGTAGGGGAGATTCTCTAAGTCATATCCTTTAAATTTCAGTTAATATAAGTCACCCTCTCTAAAACAGCCTCCATTTCTATTTGAATTGTTTTCAGTTTAAGTGAACCTAGACTAGTATCCATCAAAACTTGTAAACCTTAGTAGTTTACACTCCAAGTTCCTTTCAAGTCCAATCGCGTTACTAGTTCTGGTGTGACTGGTCGCGCCAGTTCCCCTACGGTCATTGATCCCATAAGGTGTCCCTTTGGCGTAGGCCATGTTTTGTCTTCTAGCAAGTTATGGTTATGCCACTTCACCGTGTCAATCTAGGCTCTCATGGACGTGTTTTCTTTCTCCCTCTCTGCCTTCAAACTTCGGTTCTCTTCTCTCAGGCCTTCTATAGACCGCTGCAGGGCATCCAGTCCAGTGATGATAATATGGGTAGGACTCGGAGGTGGGGCTTTCTAATGCATGGAGTGTTACACCTCCTAGTACTCTATCCCTGATGGATGATACGTTGGTATCGTTTCTCACTCTGCTTTATTCTGGACGTTCGCTACCCTAGGTATTTTGGGGCTCGGAGCATGGTGACCTCTTAACGTTTGATCAGGTTTTAGTGGCAGCATAGGTGTGTGAATTTGACTTTTCACGCTCGGGGTCCCCAACGAACTCAACTGTATCTGCGGTGGCTGTTCCACGCCAGATCTAGGTAGGCTTTCTTATGTGATTTGCTTACTTCCAGACATGTTTATTTTGATTTTGTACGTTTTTTCTATAACGACCACTACGCCCCACGGTGGGCGTCAAACTGTTTTGGTAAATTTTACTGAGTGTTAACTTGAACGTGGATAATAATGGCCTAACTAGATTAACGTTGTTTCATGATTGATTTTGGTTATATGGATAATATCGATTTCCATGAGTAATGGAATGCACATTTAAGGAGAATGAACACGAGAGATTTGGTGATGCGGGAAACGCTAGTAGGGTAAAACCGGGGGGGGGGGGGGGGGGGGGGGGGGGTCGGAATCCCGCCGTTGAAGCATATATTTATATTATTATGTTTTGATAATGACATGTATGTTTGTAGAAAATATATGCTAGTGCTTGTAATCGGTTGTTCAAGTCTTGATAGATTTAAGCATGGTTTGGTACTTGAAGTTATAGCTAGTTTAGCTATAACCTTAATTATTTGTGAAGTAAAGGTGAAGCAAAGATACACATCATTGTACCATAACTTTGGAAATGCTAAAGCAAAGTTATAGGTGTTTCTACTATAACTTTGGTGATTATTAAGCTCAAGGTTAAAGACGAAGTCTTAAAGAAGTTTGTGGAGCTCAAGTTGAAGAGCTCGTAAATTGAATGCATTGATGATCAACATACTGAAGATTTCCAAGAAGATTTTTTAGTATAGGTCGTCGTCCGATGACGGTAATCTTAATAGTGATTTTGGGAAGTAAAGTTATAGTTGTTTGAACTATAACCTTACTTGTCAAGCTCAAAGTTATAAGTGAACTTACTATAACTTTGAAGCTGCGGAATATGGTGCAGCTGTTTTAACTTTTTATAACGGTTCTTGAATATAGTTTCAAATAATCTTTTTAAATAAAAGTATTTATAATAGATTAATGTTTAAATTTATTTCAGTTTGAATATTATTATGATTTCTCTATTGATTAGTAAAACAACGTATGCGTTGCCATGCTATCTAGGGTTCTAATACACGTTCAAACCTAAACCCTAATTTATCTTACTAAGCCCAACGATGCACTAGGGTTTCCCGTGATCAAGGTGTTGGAGTAAGTGTCCTCCACAATAGTGCATTTATATAATAAATCTCATTTGGAATATACGTGGCATGATTAGTATATTTTGATACTCCACGTCAGTTGATTAACGTAAATCGGTAACGCTCAGCTGACTAGAATTTGACGTTATTGTCGTATGACGGCGGTGATCAACTGATCCCTTTCGGTCACACCTATAGGATGAGACTCAAATAGAATACTAATTATTTGTATAAGATACAGTTTAATTAGTCCCTTGCGTATATTTGATATACGTTTAGTTATGTGAGTTAGTTATTGGATATTGAGTTAAAGAACTCGAGCCAATTGATTTTATTAGTCAATTATACGATAATTGACTGATTAAATTTTACGACTTATTTTAATACGATTAAATAAGATTTGTTTAGTGATTAATTGTTAACTTACTAAATTAGTTGAGGTTTTGTATATATTTTGAGGTAGAGGTAATTAGTTAATTATATTTACAAGGAGTTGTAAAATAAATTAACTGGGCATTGTGGGACCTATTATATAATTATATAATGGTATAATATCACTTAAAAGTTGAGTGTATATTATTTATTAATTTGAGTCATATAATTGTTATATGATCAAATTAATACTTAATTATATAAGATAATCAAGCATATGATAATAAGTATTTGTGAGACAAATATCAAAAATCAAAATGGACCACATAATGCACATGGTGGACGTTTCATTGTAGCTTGTAGTAACAATTTGTTTTGTTTAAGTCTAACCTCCACATTTAGCCATGATTACCTATTATGCTACATGTCATGATAGCCTATTATGACATCTTATGATTATATATTAACCAACACTCAACATTCATGTATGTGAATAAAATAAGAGCCCATAGTCACCTATTTGGTGTGGTGTGTGCCGTGAGAAAATGATGTAAAAAGGACACAAGAGTTGTTCTCCTTTTACTCATAATAATTCATGCTTGCTCAATTTTTTTTTCTCATACATTCATCTCTCTAAAACTCACATAAATATTATATACTTCATATATTACTAATGTAGTAATATTTCTAGTATCATTTAAGGGATAATACTATATTTATCTAGTTAATAAATATAGTGTTTAAGTGGGTTAAATCTTGGGTGCAATTTGGAAGGAGACCTTCTACTTTGGAGGTTATTTTATGGAGGATCATCCACTAATTTCATGCTCAAGAACAATAAGAAGGAGTTCTTATTGTGCCCATATTGAACCAAAAATTCCCAATGTAAGGATGTTTTCGTCTTATCTTTTCTTTTATGCTTTTATATTTGCATGCATGATAACTAGGTCCTAAATCATTAATTTAATGAAATAATTAGAGGAGTCTAATTAGAGGTCTAGGACTTTCATGTGGTATCAGAGCTCAATTGTTACATGCATGTCGATTTTAGGCATTAAAATCGAGTTATACGATAACTTGGGTAAAATTGAAAATTTGTGTTAAAAAAATTGGTTTGCACAAAATTTTTGATTTTCATGCATACCTACTGACCTCAAAATGGTTGTGGTAAAATTTGGTGATTTTATGGATTAATTGGCTATTTATTTTGATTTATGGCCTTTAAATCATGTTAATATGCATATTTTATGTTAAAAGTTAACTAAAAATAGTTGCATGTTGATTATGGCCATGAAAATTTTATATGATCTCACATGCATGTTGTACATACTGTATGTAAAGTTTCGTGACTTTTAATTAAGTTTTGCATGATGATTGATTTTTATAAGATAAAAGTCAATAAAGTGAGATTATTATGATCATAAAATTGAAACATCCTTTTATGGTCTTGAAAATTTTTGGTACATTTTATAGTATGATTTTTATCATCTTGGTGAAATTTATAATTTGTTTCACTATTTTACTATATTTAATGGTTTTTATTTGATAAAATCGTTGAATATTAAGTTATTTGTTCATAAAATTTATTCAAAATTTTTGGGCAAATGTTTCTGATTTTTAGAGTTCCTGGAAATGTTCCAGAATGTGCAAAATTTTTGGTTTCAAATTTTTATGAGTTTTATATTTTATTTTGGGTTTATTTCATAAATGTTATGATTAAACATCTATATTTAGCAAATACGATCAATTCGAACTAATTAAATACAAACAAAGTTAGTGGGTTCTAATTTTGAGTTCTAAATCAGTTTAGATAATTAGTTTGAGCTTAAATACGATTTAAGAGTTGATGATTGATTTTTAATGGTTAAAAATCGATAAAATCCATAAAACCGAGCTAGAATGAGCATGATAAGTATCAAGGGCGATTTTGGCATATGTTTCCAGCATTTTATTTATGTTGTTATGGTTAAATGAATGAATGTCATTTATTTAATTTTTAATGCAAGTTGTACCTAGTATGGCCTAGATTATTTTAATCGATATTACCCGTAATGTAAGGGAATACTGATTCGGTTGTAATTTTATTTGCGATCTCGTATCGCCATTTGTAATAATTTAATTTCATTTTTAGATCAAATGTATAATAGGAATTTTTATTTGTATCTTTTTGTAATTAATTATTATAAAGACGGAGATTCCTGAAGTCGGTGTTCCAAAAGACGGTGCCATGAAGAGGCAAGGGGCCAAGGAGTTGGTTTCCGATTTTGTAATCTACTAGTTAATTAGATTAGCTAGGTGGCCATACTAGGATTTATTATTTGCTTGCTTTATGTTTTTTCCGCACATGCCAAAATCGCCAACATGCATTTTTATTTCTCGATTGTCAATTCAAAGTTATTCAAAATTCACCGACTTAGTTCGCTTATAGGGAATTAATAACAAAATTGACAAGACCTCTCACATAACTTTAAAAATTGAGATTTAGCCTTACCAATTGAAGCACATATGAACCCCGTGTTCATTAGGGCTATCACGCTCGTGGGTCCCTTTTTACCTCAGGTAAGTAGGGTGATGCGATCACAAGCCAAAATTGGATTAGACTCAACGAGATAAGCGTTATCTTGGGACTAGGAGATGGATTTAGTTGAAATCCGTCAACCAAGAGTTCTAAAGTATAGAATTAGTCAAGTATTGACTTACCATTTTTAGATAAAGGTAGCATGCGATGACTATTTTTTTCTAAAGATGGGTCTTGGAATCACTTATGTAATTTCGTGAGGGGTCATTATATGAGTGACTTGTTAAAATTGTTTTACAAGTAAATTATATTTAAGCAATGAATGTTTATTTTCCTTTGATATTTATTTTATACGCGCAAATGACAAATGTTTTATCCTTCTACGAACTTGTAAATCTGTTCAATCGTGGAAAGGAGTTTCCATTATTTTATACGGTAGCATTTTGATTGCGATCTCCGTTTAAACCATCGTAGCTAAAGACAAAATGCATTTTATCTTTTGATCCTCATATTCACCACTGCAAATGTCTCTTATGAAGAGTAAATTAATAAGTCACACTTAGTCAAAAACGTTTTGATTTTTAGTCACGTCTTCTCATAACAATGGTACATCAATCTTTTCGCTCCAACGAAAATATTTTTATTTTTGGTATGTCGTCATAATGCTCATTATCGAGGCTTACCACAAAAGAGGCCAAATTAGTTGGGACGACTTGGTTAATCGATTTATTTGAAATCATGAATAACCAAAAATCGTAAACATTCATGAAATTTTTTATCCTTTTTTAAGGTAAAACCATGAATGAAATGAAGAATAGTCTTCATTATAATTCTAATATACTTGTCTAAGTAGAGATTCATGAAAGTGAGTGGGAGCTCTAAGAGGGATGTTTATATTCTTAATTGTTAAGAATAAAACGAGGTTCAAGAGTAGGTTGGCACGATGATGGCACAAGGCGAGGGAAAAAGGCAAGTCTATTTTGAATAGTAAAGTCAAAATCCAAGCAAGGTGTCTAACCCAAGTTTTGATAATTCTATTTTACGGTGTAAGACACTAGAAAAGAATTTGCCCCAAGGTTTCTAAAGAGTTAGAAATTGGGTGTACTAGTTTCACCCATAATATCTATATGATCGACATTTATTTTGCTAAATGCAATTTTTGGGTATTAGATACCCATTATGGTTTTCATCAATGTATTCAATGCATATAATAATGATTCGTGCGACGAGTAACCATGATTAAATGTCGACCTACAAGGGAAATATAACTATTGTAGTTTTATTTCTATAGAGACATATAAAAGTTATAATGTGATCAATCTAGTTTTGGATTTAGAGGTATACTTTAATAAACGTTATTATGTACATGACCTCTAAATAAAGAATATAGTATCCACTTTAGTGTACGACACAAGTGTTTCACTTTTGTGAATAGAACAAGCGTTGTATCTTTTTATGCCTATACTTGGTCAATGGTTATCCCATACCAATCAAAGGTAATTATATTCTTGACCTAAACTAGTAATTACTTGTCATATAGATTGTAAAGGCTCAAAATTGGTGACCCTAATCTAATCTTAATTCTGGATTGTGTAGCACATTAAGAGGCTAGTATTGACAACTATCCCTAAACCATCTGATTTTGAATCTTATGGTGCGTGCGAATCTTGTATTCAAGGCAAGATGATTCGTCCCCTTTTTATTTAAAAGGAAATCGAACTAGTGAGTTATTGGCCCTATTACATTTGAATATGCGTGGTCCAATAACAAACACAACCAGAGATGGTTATGACTATTTCACTTTATTTACCAACGATTTAAGTAGATATTACAATTGATTCTACTTAATGAGGTGCTATGAGAAATCTTTGAAAAGTTCAAAGAGCTTCAATGTGAAATAGTTAATCACCAAGAGTATTAGACAAGGACTTACGAGTAAATCGTAAATGTAAATATCTAAGTATTGACTTTGATTTTCACCAAAAGTATTGTGAAATAGTTTCACGAGTTAACTTCTCTAACACACATTATGAGATAAGGTGTTGTTGCATAGAGAAACATGTTGGAGTAAATGTCCTCAACAATAGTGCGATCACATAATTAAATCTCAATAATAAGAATACAAAGGGATGATGAATATTATAGTCAACTGGTCAACATAAATCGGTAATGATTGGCTCAATTGAGTTTGACGTTGCTGTCGTATGACGGTGGTGATCAGTTGATCCCTTGAGGTCACACCTAAAGGACAATCCCCTAATCATGTACATTAATTAATTGTATAGTGATACAGATTAATTAATCCCTTAAAATGAACCAAGTTCAAATTGTGAGTGAGAAATATATCTTATTGTAATATGATTAAATAAGATTCATTTTAGTAATTTAATTGTTATATTACTAAGGATGCATTATGTTTATGAAACATTTGAGATAAGTTAATTTGGTTAATTATAATTACAAATTGTTGTAGATTATTTTAACCAAATATGAGAGGACCCATTTTATTTACATGTAATTATAAAATGTGACTTAAAATGTTAAGTCTAATTTATTTGTTATGAAATCGCATTTAAATTGGTTAAATGCACATTTATAAGCAAAATTACATGTTATATGTCACATGTCACACTTGTGACAAATGACAAATTGCAAAAATAAAATGGACACCCATATTATATGGGTGAACCGGTTTTGGTAGTGTGCCAAGAGGGTGATTATTTTTGTGTATTATTCTAATTGGAAATTAGACATAATCATACCAAAAACTATTACCAACACTCAACCTTTTTACATTGTTAAGAACAATTGGAAGTGACAACACCCCACCCATGTGGGGTGTGTGTGACCGGTTTTCACAAGCCAAAAGATGGCTTGTTTTTCCTCTTATTTATACAATACACTACCTCATATAATTAAAATATGAGCAATCTCTACTTCTCTCTAAATCCTTTCTTACTCTAAAAACTTAAGAAGTTTTATCTAAAATTCTTAGTTCATTTTCCTAATAACATTACTAGTGTAGTAATAAGAGGTTATTAGATTTATTTTAAGGGCTTCTACTTTATATATACTAGTGTAGTATTTTGTAGAGATTAAGGCTAGTCTTGGGTGCAACTAATTGGAGAGTTTCTACTTTGAAACTTGGAAGATCATCCTCATATTACTAGCTCAAGAACAATATTTGAAAGGAGTTCAAATATTGTGCCCATATTTTCATAATCAATGTAAGAAAATTGTTTCTACTAATTCTTTTGTTATGCATGCATAAGATTTATTTAGTTTAAGAGTAAACTAAATGTATAATGATATTAGAATTGTCTAATATTGAGTTTAAGAAACTTACAAGCGGTATCAAGAGCCAAGGTTGTTGCATGCATAATCGATTTATAGTTTTTTCGAGTTATGGTAACTTAATGAAAACTAATAATTTGTGTTTTATAAGATAAAATCACAAAGTTATTTGCATGTCAATATATTCTGGTCCTAATATGATTTTAGGTCATTTTTATGATTTATGGAAATTTATAGTGCTCAAATATGATTTTTAGTATTTTTATTACATTTTAATGAGTAAAATGATGTTTAAAATGCTAAAAATAGTTAGACTTATCTTCTGACCTTGGAATTTTTACGCAATATCACACATGCATTTTACTTACTGTATGTAAAATTTCGTGTGAAGTGAACGTATTTCATGTGATTTATGATTTTTATATGATAAAATGAAATAAATAAAGGTCAAATAGTTAAAACTACTTCCGCTTTGAATCTGACTATGAAATTTTAGTATGTTGTCACATGCATGTTTTCCTGTCAGACTGGAAAATTTCAGACTGATGTGATTTGTCTAGCATGATTTATGAATTTTTAATATAAAAATGGCATAAATAGTGACTAATTTACCAAATATATTTCCGATTTGAATCTGATGATGAAATTTTAGTATGTTGTCACATGCATGTTTTCCTGTCAGACTGGAAACTTTCAGACTGATGTGATTTGTTTAGCATGATTTATGAATTTTTAATGTAAAAATAGCATAAATAGTGACTAATTTACCAAATATACTTCCGATTTGAATATGATGATGAACTTTTAGTATGTTGTCACATGAATGTTTTCCTGTCATACTGGAAAATTTCAGACTGATGTGATTTATCTAGCATGATTTATGAAGTTTTAATGTAAAAATGGCATAAATAGTGACTAATTTAGCAAATATACTTTCGATTTGAATATGATGATGAAATTTTAGTATGTTGTCACATGCATGTTTTCTGGTCAGACTGGAAAATTTTAGACTTATGTGATTTGTCTTGCATGATTTATGGATTTTTAATGTAAAAATGGCATAAATAGTGACTAATTTAGAAAATATAGCTAAAATATTTTTCATGTCAAGAGAAAATTTTTCCTGGTTGCATAAATGTCCCACATTTCAGATCTAAAGTTGAAAATTTAATATGATTAATGTTTTCATGCTTTATGTATTTTATTTGATAAAACCGATAAAGCGCAACCATTTTTCTCAAAACCGATTCGAAATTTTTAAACCATGATTTTTGACATTATGAGTGTCATGGAAATGTTCCAGAATTTTCAAAAATTTAAAATTCAAATTATGAAATTATTGTAATTAAATTTGGATTTATTTGATTAAAATATGATTTTAAAAGTCTAATATGAGCAATTATATAACAACAAGTTGAATTATTGTCAAAAAAATTGAGTGATGACTAATTTTTGAGGCCTAAATGAGTTGGGATAATTAACTTGGACTTAAATATGATTTAAGTATTGTTTGGTGATTTTAAAGTGTTATTATCACGCATTTCCGTAGAACCGGGTTATATTCGATATAAACCGTTAAATAGGGCGATTTGGCATTTAACATGAGCATGTTTTATACATATTATAATGCTGCATTTTATTTATGAATGTCATATTTTCATTTTATGAATGTCATATTTTGGTTTATGTAATTTGGAATTATGTAATTTTTCCTTGTATGGCCTTAGTTTTAATCGATATTGCCCGAAATGTAAGGGAATATTGATTCGGTTGTAATTTAAATGTGATCTCGAATCACTTTTATTGTATTATTTTATTTTACAAATGTATAATAGGAAATTATTGTAATTTTATTATATATTTTGTAACTAATGGTAAAACCGGAGTTTCCCAAAGACGGTGCCATTCGGAAAGGAGTTCCGAGAGAGAGACGGTGACCTTGGGAGGCGTGCTTATGAAGTTCAAGGGACCAAAGGAGTTGGTTTCCGAATTTGTAATAGAATATATGATTTTCTATTCTAGGAAAGGCCATACTAGGAGTTTTATTTTTATGCTTGCATTTTTATTTAATATGTTTGCATGCATTGCCAAATCGCCATAACATGACATGCATATTTATCGAGTATTCGACCATGTCAATTAAAATAATCGTTAATTCATCGATTTAGTTCACTTTAACATGATAGATAATAAATTGACATGACCTCTCATAATAAATAATTGAGATCAAGCCTTACCAAATGTAGAACCCATGAATCCCAATTTCGCAAGGAAGTAGGCTCGGCTCACCGGGGTGCTAAACTTGTTACGTTGGGTAAGTGGGGTAATAAATGTTATTATTTCGAAATTTGGATTGAGCTCAACGGAAGTATTCGCGACCGTAGCCGCATGTGTTCCGGGCTAAAGATAAATATTAATGTAATATTATCGACCGAGAGTTCTAATGTAGAATCGATTAAAGAGTTAATCCACCGAATTATGTTAATGAGGGATGAATCGGCTTACCGTGCCCAAGTTGATATGAATTTGGATCTCGGAATCATTTATAATAGTTGGGTAGAGGTCACTATTTAAATGCTAAACTTGTTTAAAATGTTTACAAGTATTTAAAACGATAAATGTTAACATTTCCTTTATGTCTTAAATTTGTAGTTAACTTTGTACAATCGCAATGGCTAGTTCATCCAACACCAATGCTCCAACTCTCACAAATGTCTCATGGCTTCGATCCTTTATGGATCGATGCAAGTTAGAAAAGAATGGCGCTAATTTTGCCGATTGGAATGCGCAACTCTGCTTGGCCGCGGAAGGTGACGACAAGCTTCGTTACCTTACCGAAGCCTCTCCCGAAACACCTAACGAAAGGTCAACCGCCGCCGCAAGGCGAGCCTATGAGGCTTACCAAAAGGAAGCCGCCGCGATAAAAAATGTTTTGATCTTCTCTATGGAGGCCGATCTCCAAAGGAGTGCCATAAAGATGAGCACGGCCTATGAGATCTATGCAAAACTTGTGACCATGTTTTCACAAGCTCCTAGAATCGTTCAATATGAAACGGCATCCGCGTTTTTCGACATGAACCTTAAAGAGGGCCAAAAGGTTAGCCCTCATGTACTCAAATTGATTGAGCATGTCGAGATTCTTAAAGTGCAAGGGGTTGACATTCCCGAACAACTCGTAATTGACCGTGTACTACATTCCTTGGGGAGAATAAAGGCATATGTGATGTTTAGGGTAAACTACAATATGCAAAATATGCAAACCTCTCTCCACGAGTTGCACAAAATGCTTGTGCAAGCGGAGAGAGACATGGGGCTAAATGTTAGCACCACCAAGGATGTACTTCTCATCAATAACAAGAGTAAGGGGAAGTTCAAAAGGAGTGCAAGCAAAGGGAAGAAGCCCTCCACCTACAAAGGCAAGGGAAAAGCTATTGAGAATAGCTTCCCCAAGCCTAAGAAAGGTGCCTCAACCGAGGACAAGTGCCATTATTGTAATGGCGTAGGGCATTGGAAGAGGAATTGCCCCAAGTATCTAGGAGATATCAAAGCCGGGAAAATTGTTTCCGTTGGTAAATTTTCATCCCTATCTTTTATGTTATGATCTCAACTTTGGTATATAGATACAAGTTGTGATTCTTACCCTTTTTAATTGTAATTAGGGCACCCAAGCAAGGACAAGGGCAAAGACAAGCAAGCCTAAAGAGTTTCTTCAAGGGAAGCTAAAGTAGCCCCATGGATGAAGACATGAGGAAGCTTGGTCTCATTTTGTGTTGTCTTCCTTATTTGGGTTGTATTTTGTGATGTTGTTTTAGAAACTCTTTATTTCCTTGTTTGACAATGGAAATTTGTTTATTTCCTTTTATTAACTTTGGGTTGTAATTGGATTTTGGTGACTTGGTTTTCAACCCAAGTCACTCGGTTTATGAAATTTTTTCATTCTAAAACTTGTCATTATACTCACTTGATCTAATAACATAAATTAATCGACTCAAATTGATCATGCAAACATTATGATGATGGGATCATTATAATAAAAAGGCTAAGAATTCGATTCTCACTTTGAAAGATCAATTGCTAAGTCAAAATTGAGTTATTGAACTCAAAATATGGAATCTACCAAACCAATTGGCCATACCACTTATAAAGATTGTAATTGACATGAATATGAGTACACCTCTTTAGCTCTTATAGAACAAGTCTATGTTGAAGCTAAGATTCGATGGCTTTACAAAGAAGTCTTTAGTAGATCACTTAAGGTCATGTTGTGATGCTTCTACCTACCTTACGAGTATGAGTACAAAAATGTTTGTGGCTCATAAGGCTATCTTTTAAGAAAATAGTTGTATTTTCTAAAGATAGAGTGGGAGAAAATAAGCCACAACGAAAAACTAGTTAGGAACTAGTGAGGAAACCAAAAGAAAATGTTCTTAGGTTAGACTCAAGACTAGTAAGGAGACCAAAAGAAAGCGTTCTTAGGTGAATCCTTAGACTAGTGACGAGACCAAAAGAAATTGTTCTTGATATAATAAGTTTATGATCTATGAAGTGGAAGTACCTAGAAATTTTAAAATTTGTTTTTTCTAACATAAGAAACTTATGAAACTATATGGAATCTATGCAAAGAAAATGTTTTATTTGGAGTTGTCCAATTGTGGTTGCATGGATAGACATGTAGATGTCTACAAAAGCTAAGTTAATGCGTAACTATGCTTAGATCCAAATCATCAATGAAATACCTCATAATAGGTGTGTACAAGATACACAAACTACATGTTCAAATAGGGATTTGGAATAGGATGTGTACATGACACAAGCCTATTGTATGTATCTACCTAGAGGTTATGATGATCTTTTCTATTATAAGATATAAGAAAAGTTTCACTCGAATTGTCGAAAAGTCATGTATAGACATGAAAGTCAGTGGGAGTTAAAGTCATGTATAGACATGAAGTTAAGTGGGAGTTTAAGTCATCATGTAAAGACATGAAGTTCAGTGGGAGAAATTGTTTTCCACGTGAATGACGTTTCACTCATTAAGAGTGACATATTAATATTACCTTTTTGAAAGGAGTGGTTGGATTTTAATGTTGGATGAAAGAGGGCAACGTGTATACTGAAATCAAAATCTATTGTGGAATAGAAGATTTTAGCTTGGCATTTAAAAGGTATCTTATATCGATAAGATCCTTAATCTATTCAACAAGTTAAATAGGTTGTTTATGTTGATAAAAGTGGGATCACTATGAAAGGGTCATAGTCATCCACTGAACCTAAGAGTTGTTGATCATATGATATCGATCATGTATGCCATTACATGCACATACCTAAATGAATTGTATGCTAGGAGCATAACAAGCCCATAACAAATCAATCCAGATGAGTGTCATTGGATAGCCTACAAGAACATCCATATAGTTCTCAAGGAGAACTAGGGATACATTCTTGTGTTTGGTAGAGAAAATTTGACAATGTGGTAAAGGTTATACAAACCCAAATTTCCAAACTTATAAGGATTTATCGAAATCCTAGGCGTACTTTTGTTATAAAAGAAGCGAATAACTAAAAGGATGATTGAAGAGTCAATCATTATAAATTCTACAAATAGAGACGTAGTACATTATGATGAGAATAAGGTGGCTTACAAGGAGCTAATGGTAGCTCATTTCACCTTAATACCTATCAGTTATCATGATAACGAGTGGGAGTATCTTTCAAGTTAAAGAGCCCAACACTAGATAGAGATCTAGACATGTACGTAGATGAATTCATGTTATTAGGAATAACGTTGGATGGAAGGAAAAAGCAATTCACAAGGTTGGAATAAATGAATATATGGTATATTCACTACCCAAGCCTTTATTGCATTTAATAAGATCGTCATGAATTGTCATGGACGACATAAACTTTAGATTATATGATATGAAGCAATAACATTGTGTTGATTGTTCATATATGATAATCACATTTATCGTTTGAGTTTCTAAAACTTGTTTTATGCTTTGTTATATCCAAATGGATTGTAGAGACAATTTTGGACTCCATTAAAGTGGACTGATTTAACATAGCATTGGCCCCTAGTCACTTATGTGAGGTGACATCTCGAAGTGACTAGATTGTGGTGCGATTTATGACAAGTTCAAGTGTCATAGGGTCATAGGGATGACCAATCGATCACATAGACAGACTGTAAGGGACAATCTGTCGGGAAGTGACCGCTTATAGAATTCTGGCAATTCTTGTAGCCTGGTCGTGGCAAAGAGCTACTAGTATTCTTTTGAGTCAATTCTTTTACTAAAGACTGTTCGCCTAAGGTGGCACAGTTTCAGAGTGACTTTGATTTATGCTCTACGATCTTCGTAACTGGGGTCAAATGGGCATCTTTTGGGTCATGATGAGCTGTGGCTATGCAAAGGGAATAGTGCGATAGGAATTGTCCACCCCTTGTCAGGGTTGTTTTAAAATCTCAAGGTCACTCGAGGAGTAGTAAGCTGAAAATGCGTGGCCACGCTCGGAAGGTATCTATGGTAGATAATTCCGGTCAGACAGTTACTCTCCAGAGCGAGGAAACCACTCTTGATATGATCAAATACAAGGACGACCTGCAAGACACCTTGCATTGAGTGGGAGATCTTGTAATAGGACAAGAGAATTGGTGACGCACACTTGTCTCGGACAAGTGGGAGATTGTTGGAGTAAGTGTCCTCAACAATAGTGCGATCACTTAATTAAATCTCAATAATAAGAATACAAAGGGATGCTGAATATTATAGTCAACTGGTCAACATTAATCGGTAACGATGGCTCCAATTGAGTTTGACGTTACTGTCGTATGACGGTGGGGATGGTTGATCAGTTGATACCTGAGGTCACACCTAAAAGGACAATCCATAATATGTACATTAAGTAAGGTATAGTGATAAGATTAATTAATCCTTAAAATGAACCAAGTTCAAATTGTGAGTGAGTGAGAAATAGAACTATTATCTTTGTAATATGATTAAATAAGATTCATTTTTGTAATTTAATTGTTATATTACTAAGAATGCATTATGTTTATGAAACATTTGAGATAAGTTAATTTGGTTAATTATAATTACAAATTGTTGTAGATTATTTTAACCAAATATGAGAGGACCCATTTTATTTACATGTAATTATAAAATGTGACTTAAAATGTTAAGTCCAAATTATTTGTTATGAAATTGCATTTAAATTAGTTAAATGTACATTTATAAGCCTAAATTACATGTTACATGTCACATGTCACACTTGTGACAAATGACAAATTGCAAAAATAAAATGGACACCCATATTACATGGGTGCACCGGTTTTGTGGTGATGGTGGGTAGTTTTTAGTTTGAAATTTTATTCTAATTGAGAATTAGAACAAATGATTACTACAAAGACCCAAACACTCAACCCTTTCTTGTTAAGAACAATTGAAAGTGACCACACACCCCACCATGGAGCATGTGGCCGGTGCAAGTGTAGTATGAAGAGAACAAATTTTTTCTCTTATTTATTCTACACACAATCTCATATTATTTACACATGCAAAATCTCTACTTCTCTCTAACTTCTCACTAAAGCTTAAGAAGTTCTATTTCTAGTGTTCATATTTTCTAGTAACATTACTAGTGTAGTAATAAGAGGTTATTAGATTATTTAAGGGAGACTACTATTTTATACTAGTGTAGTATTTTAAATAGTGATTAAAGGGGTAGTCTTGGGTGCATCTAATAGGAGTGTTCTAACACTTAGAACTTGGAAGTTCATCCCTAACATTATAAGCTCAAGAACAAAGTAGGAAGGAGTCCTATTTTGTGCCCATTTTGTCATAAGATCAATGTAAGGAAAAGTTCTTCTTATCTTTGTCTTATTTTGTTATGCATGCATAAGATTTATTTAGTTTAAGAGTAAACTAAATGTATTATGATATTAGAAGTGTCTAATATCGAGTTTAAGAAACTTTCAATTATGTGCTTTAGTCTTATTATAGCTAGCAACAATTATGAGAAGAAAGATCAAAGTTAGGCATAACTTTGATAAAGTCTGTGAGATAAAGTTATAACAACTTCAGGAATAACTTTGGAAGTGAACATGAAAGTTAACCAGGCATAACTTTAAAGAAAATCGCTTCAAACAAGATCTACATAAAACTACACAAGACTCGAGATGGAGGGTCTTTGTGATCAAGATGAAGAGATGATCCGTATACTGAAGATCTTTGTGAAGATTAGATAATATAGGTCGTCATTCGGTAACTATTCCATTCGAGAGATTTTATGTTCAAAAGTTATAGCTTTAGCCTATGATTTTGAATGATAAAATATTGATGCATGATTTTGGAAATAAAATGTTTTGAAATGTTTTCAAAAGTGAAAGAGTATTTTGATATTTATC